>VUJU01000317.1:28025-122480 GCA_009835225.1 Aphis craccivora | reverse complement strand
TCACAATGTTGTACATGAAAAGAGCGAATAAAGGCGATTTCTTTTAAATCGGTTTTAAAAGCGAGTGTCCGAGTATAGTGAACGGCCTTTCAGATAATACTGTAGATATACGGTATATATTGTAGTGTTTGCGAGAGTGACTCAAAGGTCAAAACGTAAAATTTGGTATTAGGAACATATGTGAAAGATACTCCTTTCGGTCTTTACGATCATTCCGGCGCCGCTTGTAGTTCACAAAGACTTAAACGCAGTGCCATACGTGAATAGGACGACTACGATTTCTTTTAAATACAAAACATTCAATAAATCGTTTTCGAACCCAGTGTAGCGTGCGACCGGAACAAATGATGCTGCAGATATACCTATATCGATGGTTTTATTTAAGAGGGTGACCCAAAACGTAAAATTTGGTATTAGGAACATATGTGAAAGATGCACCTTGTTGGCAGAACGATCGTCCTAACGCCACATGCAGTTCACGAAGACTTAAATAAAGTATTATACGTGAATAAAACGAATATGATTTATTTTAAATTAAAATTTTAGACTTTATAGGGCACACAGCGTATGACCCTGAGGGAATATTCACAACCCTATTATGATTACGTAATTCGATAAAATCAAAGCATTTTTACTACTCTAAAATGTGATGATAGATAAAGAAAGGTCAGTACGTGAGTACTGTTCTATACTACACATTAGGTATGTTGAATAGATCACTGCTATAGATTTATTAAATTTGAATTCATAATGGTATACCAAGGTTTAATAGTAAGTACCTACCTACTAACTTAAACGTTATTTTAAAAAATAATTTTCTAATGTTTAAATAACGATTCATTCATTATTCGTATAGTCGTATGTTATTCATGATTATAATTTATAATTATAAATAATTTTTTTTCAATTTTTAAAAATCTCTTATAAGTACACATATTATATAGGTATTGAGTAGGTAATAATATCTGTAATTTACATTCAATTCTGATTCTAATAGTTAAGGTTTGAAATGTGTGTGGTGAAAAATGAGTGCTATCTATCACCTACAGTCTACAGAACATTATATAAATTCAATAATATGTACATTTATAACTAATAATACATACACTATTATTGTGTCCTTATAAAATATAAGGATAGTGCTTCAAAATTTATAGCATTTGATTTGTATACATTAGAGTGTAAAATGTATAAATTATATAGGTACCTAGGTACCTAAACAAATTACAACTAAATAATCTTAGTAAGATTATCTTACAATATTCAGTCTTAATAATATTCATAACTAGAACTTTGGAAATGAACCAATCCCTAAATAAAAGCAAGAAATTGAATTCGTTTTTTAAATATTTAAAGAGCTTAAAAATATAAAATAGAACAGTTAAAATAACAAATTGTATAAATATAAAGTGGATGTAGGTAACGTAAATGACGTAACATACAATAACATAATATTATTTAATATTTATAGGTAATTAAGTAAAAAAAAATTCGGGTATACAATATACTTCATTCCGAAAGAACTGAATTACGAAAAAGTGCATTCCTCTATCATAGGTTTCTGTGATTTTAATTCATTCTGCGAATAATAAACGTCATTGCTAAAATGTTTTTTTAAATAATAGGTAGATACTAAATATTATAGCACCTACCAGTATAATACTATTACAATATTATGTATACCTAGTACAATATTTTACAAATAATTTGTGTTTATTCGTCATATTATAACAAACATATTTAGAATACCTGAATTAAAAATTTCATATGTCTATATAGATAACACAACAAAGTGTCAAAATATTTTGAAAAAGTTATGTATTTATAGTGTTTTATATACATAATATTCAATTATAAATTTATGATAAAATATCAAGTATTTACAACAAAAGAACAAAAATCTTTCTTTTTTTTTTTGTGTGTAAAAATTCCTATTTTCATTAATTTTCTTGTTGATCATACAATTATTGTGAAAAATACTGAAGATGTTCAACGTTAAGTAATTGACTTTTCAAAAGTATTGATGGGATATAATTTTTTATCAAAATTTCCCTTCAAAGCTGAAGGTTGAAACATTTTCAACTATGTTATTGTCATGTTATACAGTATACAAACACACTTATAAAATATTATAAAATTGACATATTCATCGCTCAGGATTAAAAAAATATATATATTGTTCAAGCCATTATTTATGACATTTAAAGTAAAGTAAATACAATACTATATGGTGAATTTTGACAGAGAAACATTTTACTTTGATTTCATTAAATTATTAATGGACATTTACATATGGTATTTTACTGGAGTTTTGATTTAGTTCAGTTCTATATCTTAGTAAGAAAACAATTACAATTTAACTTTTCCATAAAATTAACAAAGTAGTTTATGGTAACTATAAAAACTATAAAAATGTTTTGGCCCCCCTCTTTTTTATTTATCCAATTTGTACTACATTAAAAAAATAATTTCATTTACTATTTACAGTATTTTACACAATCATTAATTAATTACAATATAAGCATAGAAATAATGTATAGTTATTTATAATATTATAAGAACGATTTAATCATTTTCCTATAAAAATTAAAAAGAAGCCTGTAGGTACAATTTACAAAGATGAGTAATCACATATCTTATGATTAAGTATGTAACATGCAGTTTATTTTAATCCTAATATTAATAATAAAAAAAAATGCCAAAGATTTAAAATATAATTTGTTTTGTATTACCTAATTAATAAACTATTCATTATTCCTTTATAATAGGGTACACAAAAAAAAAAAAAAAAAAAATAGAAATTAGTCTTTTTGGAGGAAAAAACATAAATTGTAATTAATAAAAAAAAATCACATTTTACACAACTTACATTTTTCTAAAAGTATTAATAAATAAATTCATACAAGTAAAACAAATTAGTTGATATACCTAATCTTATCTATTTTAGTTTACAATAAAAATTTAGCCACTTTTTAAACCTCAATCGAAATTATTTTGAAATACTTGAGCATTTTTTTTTTAAAAATATGTAGAATATTTTGTGAATCTGAATACATTTTGCTAAGAAAAATGTAATTTATTTTTAATTTTGACACAATATATTATGTATCTGAAGTCTAAATGATGATACCATCAAAAATGTTAATCTTAATAAATTTTAGATAGGTGCAGTAATGTTAATATTTTCTTATTAAGTAATAATATAAAATTGATACCTATTACTTATAAGATGTCAAAACTCAAATTATAATATTTTAAGTGGTTATTTATTTATTTATTTTTTTAAATAATTCATTGGTTGCATTGTTACATACTAATTGATGTTTGGTGTTTCTATTCTTTATACTGGAAAAATAAAAGTGGTGGTTTTGAATATGAAGAAAATAAAAATTAAATTTATTTACTTTTATTTTTTTTTTTTATACAATATATTATAAATGATAAAATTTTCATGGAAACTTTGAAATATGTGTTGCATAATTATTAATTATGATTAACTTATAATAATACATATTCATTTAAAAGGTAAAATAGATTTCATAAACTGACATTTATAAAATGTAAAAAATGTAATTAATGCGAGAATAATCATTCTATTAAAAATGATCAACCATTGCAACAACAATTTTAAAGCTTAGTAAGCTTTCAGGATTTTAGGATAATTTGCTTGTCCATGTAGTTAAAATTTTTTCAGCTTCCTTTAAAGTTTCATCTTTCTATAAAGAAAAAAAAAATTCAAATTTAATATAATACTTAAATGAAGGAACCATTTTAAATATTACTTTGAAGAAACAAAGACGCATATAGTTTTCAGCCGATGGTTTACTGTTTTCGGAAAAAAAGATTGAAAATGGTATACTTTGAAGTTTGACGTTTTTGGAAAGCCATTTTGTAAACTGTAAATCCTTGTACTTATCAGTTTCCAGGCTTAAATCTATTTTATTTTCTAAACAAACAAATATGAACCATTGTTTATTAGAAGATTTTATTGATAAAAATATATTTTAACAAACCAAGTGATGTCCAATTGGAAATTATAAAGTATCCACCATCAGGTATAATAGGTTTGAATCCAGTTTCTTTTAATACATTGGACAGAAAATGCATTTTTGGTCTTAACTCTTTACATAGATTTTGAAAATAACTTTCTGGTGTATCAAGAGCACTGATTTCATGTTCAAATCCTCTCGCAGTAGCTTCCTGAACTGGTGTTGCACATGTATAAATTGCAGTCTGATGAACAACAACAAGATTTTTTATAAGATTAGCCGGACCATATGCCCATCCAAGTTTCCAACCAGTCAAACTAAATGTTTTTCCAGCAGATCCAATTGTAATTGTTCTTTCCCACATATCAGGAAGTGTAGCTGAAAACAAAAAATGATTTTTTTAATTAATACAGGTAATTTAAGTGTTATTAAATTTATATTATAATATTTTATTACCAACCCCCTCCCCCTTCACTACAAATTTTAGGTTCCTGTACTTAACAGTTTGGCAAGCCCTATAAAGAATTTCCAAAAGTTATTTTATATCTATTATTAGAAGACAAGAATATTTGGGAAGTTTAGTTTAATAATTCATTATCTGACAATATTATTCAAATGATTTGGAAAAGTTGAAAAGTAGCACAGTATTGATTAAATCTAGCATATATGCTAGGTATATAAATCCATTAATTTTAATTGTAAATAGTTATTACTCATATAGCCTCTATAAGTGATACAGATGTTTCATACACGACAACTTCTAGCTAATCGATGGTTAACCTGAAAATTAAAATATTTTATGACAATATATGTATATATTGTATATAATATATATATATATATATATAAATATGTGTATCACAAAATATTATTTAATATAAAATTTCAAAAATTACAAATTCATTTAAATCAGTGTCCCTATACTTCAGGTCTAACAACCCCAGCTAAGTGGTAACCCAAGTTGTAACTTATAATATTATGATTGCATAAACAACAATACTATACAAAATTAAATTACCCATTCTTATGTGCTTAGCTGGTTCGTACACCATCCACTCATATACCTCGTCAGATATAACTAGTACATTATGTTTTTTGGCCAAATCTGCAATCATTGTTAACTCGTCATAATCAAATACTTTTCCCAATGGATTATGTGGTGTGTTAACAATGATAAGCTTAGTTTTAGAGTTGAATAATGATGCTAGTTCTTCTGGGTCGAGTTTCCAATCACTCGAACGTGATACTGAATTGTTAGGCTTAGTCTTAAAAAAAAAAATAATAAGGTATCATAATTATTTTGTTTTTGTAATTTTTGTGATGTCAAATTATTTTAAAAATATTCTTACATTCTTTAAAGCTATGAATCTGGGAGTTCCTCCAGCAATACGTACTAATGGTTCATAGCAATCAAAAAATGGTTCAATAATAATTGCTTCATCTCCCACCTCAATAGTACTCTGTATAGTACAAAAAAGTGCTTCATATGCTCCAACGGTAATCAATATTTCATTTAGTGGATCAATTTCTCGGTTAATTAAGCCTGAATATAATTTGGACAATGCTTTCACCAAACGTACATGACCCTATTATTTAAAAATAAATAAATATATATATATATTAAAATTATTTAGAAGTAAAAATTTATTTTTATTTTTTTGGATTAGAATATTACCAATCCACGAGTATATTGATGAGAGTATAAATTCTTTTCCGTGGCCACTTCAGCTAAAAAATTAGAAAAACGTGATGGTGGTTCATAATCTGGAAATCCTTGACCTAAATTCAAAGGCTTAGTAATCATAGCCAAATTATTGTATTCAATCCTATAAAACAAAAATGTATCAAATTAAAATTGTATTTAATCAATATAATCTAATAATATTACTACTTATACTAGGAGACATCCCTTATATACCAAAATTTCAATTTTTATACATTGAATTACTACAAAAAATTATTCTGCTTTAGAATAAGGAACTAAAAATACAAGTTGTCATGAAGTAAAATAATGAATTAAAAAAAAACTATAGGTACCTAATGATAAAAAAATTGTTAAAATATTACTTTCAAAAATTAATACTTAATAAACTTTTCAAATTTTAAGTAAATAACACTAAACCACATTAAGCCATTTGAGGAATGTGACTGATTGGTATTTTTTTGTTTTCAAGTAGCACATTTTTTAACATAAATTAAACATAGTTGAATTTTACTGAAATAGTAATATTATTAATACCTACCTAATTACCTTGCCAATAAATAAATAGGTAATCAAAAGAAATTGTATTTTATAACTTAAAGTTATTCAATAATCTTATTAATAATAAAATTTATTTTAATTATTAAATAAGTATAGTTTTGATTAAGAAATAAAAATATCAATGACAATAAAGACATAAAATGATAAAAGTCTATAATTCTATATTGTACCTATTAATTTCAACATAGATTCTTAAAGTACATATCAACAATTAGGTATATTTGTAATTTTATAAATTAAAAAACCCATAAGTACAAATAATTTGATTTAGTTTGATATTTTGGGGAAATGTTTGTGAATTAGGAAGTAAATATAAAGTATATAGGTAAGTAATATTGCATAATCATTGGAATCATATAAATTAATTTAAAAAATGTAATATTATATAAACTCATAACATTCTAACATTTAATAGATCATAATATAATAAAATACTTACCAAACGTTGAACTGGCCAGATTCGTATCTTGATGCTAACTTAAACTTTTCCATTTTATTTTGATTATTGTACACTGATATGTAAAAATTTCTTTTTGAAAAAAGATTAGTATTTATTAGTGCAGACTGAACTCTTCTGATACTATTGCACAGTATTATCCTAAATGAAAAACAACAACATACATTACAAACTAAAACTAAATATTTAATGCAAGGTTTTATGTTAGACTAATAAAAATTCTTTACGCAATAGGTACCTTTTTATGTTGACTACAAATAAATGTGTACATTTGTTATTTTAAATATATACAACTAAGAACTAACCACAATTAATAAATTACTGGTGCATAGTATTAACCACGAGTTAAATGTGACTGTTCGCTCGTCATCCGTGCATCAAGACTGAAATATTCAGTACCTAGTGAATTAAATCCACAATAATAATTGTAACTGATAATATGAAAATGGCCATAAATATCAAATTTAATATATGTGATATAATAAATCGACCTATTTTTGTTTAATGTGATTTAAATGCCATACACATTAAGACAACTATATGTTTAATGAACTTACATATTAATACTAGATACTGTTTTTTTTTTTTTTTAAATTCGAGTGGCGTGTAATTATTGGAATAGATAATAATACACAAATTAATTTAACAATAATTACAATTTTAAATATCACAAAATGATAATGCGTCGAAGTACCGCGAACTTAAGTGTGGGTAATAAAACGTTCGGTATAATTTCATGAGGAAAAAAATTAATAAAAACGACTGTTTTGTTTCAGATAAAATAAAAATACTATTTGTAAAAGGGCAATGACGCGATTAACTAGAATAATAAATTATTATTTATTACCGGTAATTTTAGCTTATAAGTTATAATAATAATGTTATCATTTCGTGATGATACCGCACTCGCAACACTGTTGAGTGTTGACACTAATTCATTTGTTTCTTGTTGTAACTTTTCAGCAGTGTTAGTTCATAGTTGATGCAACAAATGCGGTCTTATGATTCTAACCATCACATTATTATCTACTGATCATTATACTTCGAACGGCGCGCAATTAAATCGAACACTACTACAACACTAGAACGTATTGTTTGAAAGAATTTTTTAACTTGTTTACATCACGGACTTACATTTTATAATCACCGTGATGTCTGAGGGTCATGGACTTGTGACGGATTCGATGGTGGATTAAACCATACTAATACACGCTGTTGCCACTGTTACAACTCGATTAACGTTATGAATATTTAGAAATTAATAATGAATTTTATTGAAAAAAAAAATAATGAAACGGTAATCGGTATCGACAGATAACAATATTTGCTTACTTTGGGTTATCAATAAGTTATCAATAATAATCACGGTATAAAAACATTATAATATGATAATATTAACTGTTGCTAATTCTTTCATCTGCTACTGTATTGTATATGTTATATAACATTCCATTCGTAGTTGCTCATAAAACAAAATATTTACGAGTCATAGGTTATCATCATCAACTTGGTACCTACAACTGAAGAATGTAGAAAAAATTTTAAAAATAAAAACAAAAACGTTTCTGTGTCTATATTATATAGGTCATCGGTGTAGGAGTGAATACATGCACGATGGGCATTTTAAATTAGTGTTATTTCTAAGAACTAACCAAAGTGGCGCTAGGTACTTCTTATAAGTAATAGGTAATTATTATACACTTAGTAGGTATGCGGTGACTTTAGGTACTGGTAGTTGTATTTGGTTACCCTATGCGTACCTATAAATTTTAACTTAAAATTCAAGTTTATAAGTACCTAGGTAATTATTAATTTTTACTTCAACAAATGGTTCAATTCAATTAAATTTATCGCTCATTTGAATATTTTTATAAGTATTCATTTGAATATTTACTGAAATTGATTCAACAGATGTTGGCATTTTAAGAAGAAAAAAGACTTGCCAGACGCCAGTGAAAAGATTAAGAGTACCCTTTCCTAACAGTGCACGCGCAACTATTGAAACCAAAAAACGAGGTTCACCCAAACAGATTTTATTAAACAAATTTATTTTATTTTATTTTTGTATAAAGGTTATATTATATACAAGTATTATTATTTTAGAGTTTCAGTGTTTAAGCAATGTAAATAATTTTCGTATGAAATTATTGTGAAAATGTGTTACTTATACCTATTAAATCTTCGCGACATCAATAATTATTGAATTGACACTTTTTTCGTACCTAATAAAAAAAATTACTTTAAGATGATGTCATGGCACCATTTGTTTTCTCTCTGTCCAGCGCGCAACACGGTAAAGTCGCGTTAAGCTGGAGTAGCTGGACCGACCTTGGGTTGCGTTAGTTTAGCTTTAGTATTGAGTGTAGAGTAAATTGATCCGAAACAAAACTTAAAGTCGAGAATATTATCTATACCAAATCACACCTTCGATTTTTAAAATATTTCGATTTTAAAGGGAGTTATGATCATTGTGAAATATTTTACACAGTCCAATATAGAAATTGAAATATCGTAAAAAACCAGGCGTATATAAACACAGATAGTGTTAAATAATAGGGACATGTGATAAGGTCAATATACTTTTACACCTACCTACTTTAAAGCTAACAACACAATATAAGTTACGAGCTAGTTATGCCGAACTCGATTTTTTTGTTGCCTAACAAAAAGCTGATATCATCTCAACCCCTTGACAAATATAAATGTGATCACTTAGTCATCTATAAATTTTACTCATTCCTCAGTGAATAAAATATAGGTAGGTACATTATCTGACCAACGAATATGTAATATGTGTAACGAATTCGTTATAGGTACGTTATTTTACTTATTTATTACACCTTATGGCATATATGTTTTTGAGTTATAGGTAGTTATCTACAGTGATAGATTTGTAGATATAGTGTTGAATATACAATATTTTATCGCGTAATGACATTTCTGAGGAACAAAAATATTTCGATATTTTAAAAAAACATAGTTATAGTGTAAACGGATATAGGCAGGAACTCGATTGATGTCTTTTCGTTTTTGTGACCGAGTTAGTAATAAGTTCGTATCTTTGTGCACTATTTTATTTTATCGTGAAGGGGTTGTTTTTAACAGAAATTGACGTGGACGTGTGTAATACTTATTATATATTATAAATAGGTATATTCAATACAACAATAGCCACTATATAGGAATCTATTACTTATTATACTTTATTCCAAGCAGCATACGATTTTAGTTGATCATTAGGCCGATGCTCATGCACGATAAAGTTTTTTTTTAATATATTATACATATTTATATCTAGTACAAAAAATTGCCGAAAAAAGTATTAAAAAATAATTTTAGTTTCAACTCACTTTTACCTACTTATTAGGTAAGTATATACAACTATAATATTATGTATGCCGTATACCTATACGTTTTTGTTCAATAGCCTAGACCAGTCTTTGGTCAGTTAATTGAATAATGTTAATTATTGTTATTATTTATGTTAAATTGTGTAAATAACTTACTTAATTAAATTTGTGTACATTTTTACGAAATTGGATAATTATATGTAAATTAAAGATTTTAGTTATTTTTTATTTGGTATCTATTTAAGAAATAATATTTGTAAGACATTAACTCTTCACCATTGCGTATATCACCATTAATTTTAAAAATATTTAAATTAATTTAAAGCTATTCACTCCATTCTTCATCTAGTATAGATTTAAAAATTATTAACAGTTATAGTTTAAATTGTCTTATAGGTACTATAATAACATCCTATGCCATATTTTGTTTTGCCAAAAATTAGTTCAAATTATCTTTTTAGTTTTTAATAGATATATTTTATGTAGATTTTAGTTTCAAAATAAAATTATAATTGAAATATGAATATAATTTTCTTAAATATAATTTAGGTAACGTATACTCGAATATTAAATATTAAATAATTATTAATAATGAAATACGTTTTTAAATTGTTAATACAGTTTCCTCGTCTTACGTATATTTTTTTTTGTCTTTTTTTTTTGCTTAAAATTTGTCGCACATAATCCTATCAAATTAAGAACAGCCAGAATGGTATAAAAAAGGCTTTCGGTTATATTTATAGTCGTTATATGGTCGGCGTGATATCTAAGATTGCAATTAAAGTAATTATTAAACACGGTTTATAGGAATGAACAAAAAGTTTATATTCAGGACTTACAATAATATTTATATAGATATAGATATATATTATATATAGATATAGTATTCCTAAATACCTATATAGTATTCCTAGTATTCTTAAATACTTTAATATAAATCCATCATCACCCAAGTGGTTTTTTTTCGAGTTAATTTTCCACTATTAGTGGCAATGCGGAGTATCAATAAAATATTACAACAATGTCACGAGCCACAAGCGTGTGTTTTACATAAGTTTAATTAATTATTTAATTGAATACAACAATTAGTGTGCAAACATAGAATTGGAATATATTTCAATTATGGTGGGTGGTACAACATCACAGCTAATTAATAATAGTAAAATGATATCTATATGAATAAATGCATGATGTAAATAACTTTATGACAATTAAACTCTAAATGCTACACGCCTGTTGCAAAGATATGATATAAGTACGTACTATAGATAAATAATTTAAGCACCACTATTTTGTTGTATAGCGACTGAATAGTAATTAAATAAAAATATTTATATTTTATGTACATTATTATTATATAAATAATATTATTGATAGGACTCTAAATGATTACATTTGTCATAAACAGAAATTAGTTTTATATAGTACTTACTTAGAAACTCGAATAAATATATGCAATTAAAATGACAAAATATTATGTAAAATTGCTTTTATATTGGTTATTAATTTATTACCATATATATTAAAAATAGTAAATTTATAATAATAAATTAATATTAAGTTTTAACCATTAAAATTTAAAAAAATTAACATAAAAAAAAGCGTGGTCAAGTGGTACCGCTCTACAGCTCTGATGTACAGTTGGTCACTATTATATTTTATGTGTTACATTTGAATTCATTGATTAGTATAGTTGAATACAAAAAACGATTGTGAACGAAGATGATTTGTCAACCTAGGAATTAGGATATACTTTCCAGTCAGTGGTGAAAAAGATGGCTTAGTTTTAATGATCTGAATATCTCAAAATGTAAGTTCTTTGTACTTATTGTAAGCCAAATTTATGGAAAATCTTGTACACAATTTTAAACTCTTAACTACTTACCTAAGTATACACAATTTTTTTTAAAATTATAACTTCAAAATAATTTACAAATATTCATGATTTTAACAAATTTGAACATCAAAGTTAAAATTATGCCTATGAATTCTTATAATTTTTAAATCACTATATTAGACTAAATTATGAGGAACTTTGTATTAAATTTTCAAGTATTTTGATTCAGCCAAAACAATTTTATCGATATTAATAATAAAAAAAAAAAAACGAATATTTCAAATTTCAAATGCCTATAAATACATTAAATAAGCGAAATAATTTGAAAATTAAATTATTTGAAGAAAATTCCAATTTAAATAACTGATGAAATTTTCAAACATCTACCTACGTGTTATGATTTTTGAATAATAACAAATATTTAAAATCATTTGAGGATAAATCGTTATCGTTACGCCATATCGTATATGATTTTGGCATATTTATTAAAAATTTGAACTTAAGACTCTTACAAAGAATATTGTGGCTAACAATTTTTGATTTTTTTTTTAACTACAATAAGAATAACTTAAAAGAGACGTTGTATTAAACTTTCAAGTTTTTTTGGGCACCCGAAATTTTTTTCGACATTTCAAAAAATAATTCTTAGAAAAATCTTAAATTTCAGTTGTCTATAAATAACTCAAAAAATGCCAAAATATTTTAAAATTTTAACTGTATATACTAGATACCTCTAGTATATCACTTCTTTCAAAATATAAAATACAAATGTTAAATGTTAAATTAATTATTGTTCCAATCAATGCAAAACATTTTACAAAAGAATTTTTTTCAGTCAATTTGTAAACTGTTGAGGTTACCATTGAAATAACCTAAGAAACTTTTAGGAAAAAAGCTAGATTTATCAACTAATTTATCTATTAATTTTTATTTTATTATTAATATTATATTTATATTAAATTATATGTATTTATATCATATATATTCATGGCTACAAGGAAATGTTTGAGTAGATACCGAGTACAGACTTATAGTTGAATGATCTGATTTTGTTCTTGATACAATAGAAATAAATAGGGAATTTATACATTTTGGGTTATTTCTTTGTATTTATATTTTATATAGATATTATTATTTATTATACTAATGAAAGTCTAAAATGTTCGACTGTTTCAATTAGTTTCAAGTTCTTCAATTTTTTTTTATTTTTTAACTAAATTAAATTTCTTGTTTAAATATCCAATTTTATTGAATTTAAACTTAAACTGTCTTTAAAAATATTATGTTTATTTGTATTTTTAGATTTTTTATTTTCTTCTGGAAAAAAACATATTATTCCAATGAACTTTGTCTAAACTATTTTCTATTAATATAAAACATTTAATATATATTCAACTAAAATAAAAATCATAAAAATCAATGATAACATATTGGTAATAATGACAATTTTTAAGTTTAAAGTTAACTATCTTTATGTTTTTAATATTTTTTTTTCAGATAAGAAAAGAACAAATTATCTGCTGTTTTGTATTAATTTTCAAACATTTTGGTCGAGCATATTTTTTTTCATTAGTTTTTAAATTTAAACTCTTGTATTTCATCTAAATATTTGAAAACATTTAAGTGCTTATAGAAAATTATATTTAATATTTGTTAAAATACAAATAAAACAAAGTATAGAATCAAAAAAAAAAAGTAGGTAAGTGGGTACCGCTCTGCTGTACATTAGGTGCCGTATTATGGATCTTTATTATATATTATTATAGGAGTGTTAATTGAATCCAATGATAGGTATCATCGTATACGAAAAACGATTCTGAACGGAGATGAATTGTCAGCCTAGCATAATATAATTTCCAGTGGTTAGTGAAAAAGGTGGTTTATGTTTTAATGGCCTGAATATACCAAAATTTAAGTTCTTTTATAAATAATGTAAGCTAAACTTATGAAAAATCTTGTATTAAATTTTCAACTCTTAGCTACTTATACAAAAAAATTTATGAATTATACCTACAAAATAATTTGCAAATATTAATGCTTTTAACGAATTTTCGTCAATATTTGAACTTCAAATGCTAATAAAAAAAAATTGTGACTATGTATTCTTATAATTTTTTAATCACTATAGGAATATTTTATGAGGAACTTTTTATTACATTTTCAAGTATTTTGATACGCCCAAAAAAATTTTATCGACACTTCAAAAATATTTTTTTAGAACAATTGAAAATTTCAGTTGTCTATAAATAGCTCAAAAAATTCTAAATATTTTAAAAATTAAATCACGTAAAGAAAACGCAAATCTTAATAACTGGTAAAATTTTCAAGTATCTAAGTACACTTTTTGAATAATAACAAATATTTAAAATCGTTTTGGATAAATAGTTGTCGTTACGCTATTTCGTAAAAATTTTAAATTCAAACGCACATAAAGTTTTTTCTATAATGATGTTATTAGTTTTCTCTATAGCTACTTGTAGGAAAATTTATGGAAAACTTAGTGTTATAATTTTAATCCTTAGTTATGAACACAAAAAATTTTATGATTTTTCAACTTCAAAATTACTTGCAAATTTTCGCGTTTTCGATAGATTTCGTAAAAATTTGAACTATAAACGCTTATAAAAAAAAAATTGTGACTAAAGATATTTAATTTTTTTTAGCTACAATAAAAACAACTCATAAGGAACCTTGTATTAAATTTTCAAAACTTTTTGGTCATCCAAAATTTTTTTATCGACACTTTAAAAAAATTTTCTCAAAAAAATCGAAAATTTCAGTGATCTATAAATAACTTAAAAAAAGTAAAAAATTTTTGAAAATTTCACTATATATAGATTACACTGACATTAACATTTGGTGAAAATTTCAAGTGTTTACAGTGATTATTTTTTGAATTACAACCATAAAAAAAAATCGATTTGGTCGAAAACTGGTTTTGCGTAAAAAGTCCCGTTTTTCTGTCATTTTTTTTTTGTTTTTCTCGATTTTTTTGAAAACTGTTGGAAAATGTTAACTTTTGACCTCTATAATGCACCAAGGATATTCACTTTTACATCGGAAACCACCCCCATAGTTTGAAATTGGAGCATTATTTAGACTAGTTATGCTGTACACAGACACAAAAAAAAAAAACACACATCATTGTAAAATCAATACATTCTTCACTTCGTTCAGAATCTAATTGAAGTATTTTTAATAGATAAAACTCCAACATATTTTTAAAAATATATAATGCCAAATAAATACTTACATGAGTATTTGATAAGAATGTCAGTCTCTAAGGAAATTCAATTTTGAGTTTTTGGCCACAAAATAATTTAAAGTGCTGAATTTTTGAAATTTACTAATAAATGTTATGGTTACTAACCGTATGCAATAGAAAATGTTGATAATAATCAGATACTGTTTGTTTTTTAGCACTAACCAATTTTTATTTATCATAACTTTTTAGTTGTGAATTTTTTCTCAAATACAAATTTTGGTTTCGATTTAATGATCATGATCATTCAATGAACACAAACCAAATTGGTTAGATTTTATTTTCATAAGTAAATTTTTTTTTGATGTTTGCGTGCTTCACTTAAGCACATCTTAGCTTTAAAATAAATTTGTTTTGGAGTGGGGCCAATTTATTCACGCATGTGTAAATATCTAGTTCATAGTAGGTATGTATAATTAAATGTCTTAAAGTATAATTACTATACAAGAATTTATAACACTCATTATCTCTCGCGGAGTGGAGTGGTACGTGGTTACCCCGCAAAATATTTGTCCATTACTCCGCTTGTCTAAATTTAAAAACGCATAACTCATAAACTACTCGCCCTAAATTCGATTTTTATGTCTCGAAATACTCAGAAAATTATTCTGCTTTGGCATATGAAGTTAAAAATCTATGTTGTCATTCAAAAAAGTAAAAAACTTAAAAAATTATAAGGATAAAAAATATTTAAAAATATAATTTTTTTATAAAAACGTTGCTTTTTAACAATTTGAAACTATATAAAAAAAATATTTTCAAAAACATGAATACTTTTTGAGATAATGAGTGTTTTACGCTTAATCAATCACTCTGTATGTATAGGTATATATAATGGAATGCATTCATTATGTTTTTTCTTTCTAAGAATTGCTCGTACTGTTTATAGCCCTTCTTTTCAGATAAATAGAAACAAATTACCTTATTAAAATATATTTTTATTGTTATAATTATTATAAAAAACATTTTTTTACTAAGCAATATTTTATGTCAGTGGTTCTCAACCGCGGTGTCATGTCACCTGTGGCCGATCACATACAGTTACAGAAAAGGTAAAGATGAAAAACAAAGACTAAAGAGGTATGTCTCTCTTTACCCCCCCCCCTCCCCGCTACAATTCAATGTAGAATTAAATCAATTTACTAGTGTAAGATATTAAGAATTTTTTCTCATGATTATTTGATGTTTAATTTTGTTTTTTGTTATATATAATTTTTACAAAATATTTTATAGTTTAGATTTTTGTTTTGATAATAAATTGCGCGTCCATGTTGTTAAAATTTCTTCTGCTTTCTTCAAAGTTTCATCTTTCTGTTAAAAATAAAATAGATTTTTATTTAAAATATAAAAAAAATAAAAAGGCATAATTAAAAAATTACTTTGAAAAAACAAAATCGCAGATAATCTTCAGCCATATTTTTGTGTGGTTCTGAGTAGAATGCTGAGAATGGTATTCCTTGAAGCTTTACATTTTTAGAGAGCCACTTAACAAACCTGAAGTCCTTGTATTTATCAGTTTCTGAACTTAAATCTAATTTATTTTCTAAACAATAAAATATTAAAAAAAAAAAAAAAAACAAATTAGAAAAAGTTATCACAACAGTTAATATCTTAAGCACCAGTGGCGCAACCAGAGGGGGTGGACTCCGGGTCCGGACGCTCCCCTTGGCTTGTATTATTAATTATTATATTATAATTTAACAAATAAAACGCTACTTTGATTCTTCTTTGAGAAATGTCTATGTTAGCACTTATTTAATATTTATAATAATAATACTAATTAAAAAATATATTGTTAATATTAACATATAGGTACCTATTGTTAATAAAAAATTAAGATGGTTTATTTTGTTGGACCCCTCCCATGAACAATTCCTGGTTGCGCCACTGTTAAGCATAGTGGGCAACACTATGGTTATTGGTTATAATAATATACTAACCAAAGTTCGTCCAGTTTGAAATCATAAAATACCCTCCATCAGGCATAATTGGTTTTAGACCATTGTCTTGTAATGTTTTAAATAGATATTGCATTTTGGGTTTCAACTCTTTTGACATGTTTTGAAAATAACTCTGTGGCGTATTAAGGACATTGATTTCGTGTTCAAATCCTCTTGCAGTAGCTTCCTGAACTGTTGTTGCACATGTATAAATTGCAGTCTGATGAACAACACACATATTTTGTATAAAATTAGCCGGACCATATGCCCACCCAAGTTTCCAACCAGTCATACTAAATGTTTTGCCAGCAGATCCAATTGTAATTGTTCTTTCCCACATATCAGGAAGTGTAGCTGATAACAAACAAATTTGGATAAAAAATTATAATCATTCAATTTATAAAAATGAATGTATTGCAATTTGTTTGATTTTATTTAGTCATACCGAAAACAATATAATATATGTATGGAATTTAAATTTATTTAAAAATAGCATTTTTTTTTTTAATTTTAAATACCTGTAGATAATACATTAAATTTTATAAAGTACACCTATATTTGATAACTAATTATTTATTCAAGTTAAAGATTTAAATTAACCATATAAATTCATTAATTAGATATTCCACTAATAATCAATTGTATCAGAAACCATCCTTTTTTTAAAAATGATTGAAACAAAATTTCTAGTACAAAAAGTCACAATATACCAAGTAAGTTTTTTAAAAAACACCTATTGATAAACCAAACACTAAATCAAAATATTATTATTTTTACATTATTATTATTATTATTTATTTATTATCATTATATCATTATATTTTAAGCGTTATTAATATTTTTATGATTTTATAAATAATAATGATAATATACAAAATGAAATTACCTACCCATTCGTATGTGCTTAGCTGGTTCGTACACCAACCACTCATATACTTCGTCAGAAATAACTAGCACATTATGTTTTTTAGCTAAATTTGCAATCATCGTTAATTCATCGTAATCAAATACTTTTCCTAACGGATTATGCGGTGTATTAATGATGATGAGTTTGGTTTTAGAGTTGAATAATGATGCCAATTCTTCAGGGTCAAGCTTCCAATCGTTTGCTCTCGACAACGATGCATTCGGCTTTGTCTTCACAAATAACATAACATATACAAATTAATTTTTGTGAATAATCTATATTAATATTGTTATACTCACATTTCTTAACGGTATAAATCTAGGAACTCCTCCAGCAGTACGCACTATGGGTTCATAACAATCATAAAATGGTTCAATGATAATTGCTTCATCGCCCTCCTCTATATTACTCTGTATGGCACAATAAAGCGCTTCATATGCTCCAACGGTCACTAATATTTCATTTACGGGATCAATTTTTCGGTTGATCAACTGTGAGTATAAGTTAGATAAAGCTCTTACTAAACGCATATGTCCCTAAAATTATAAATAGAATTTTTTTTGTTAAGGATAATACGTATATTATGTTATTATTGTTATTTTTCTATAAAACTATAATATTACAAATCCACGTGTGTATTGATTGAAATATGAATTCTTTTCTACTGCTACTTCAGATAGGAAATTTGAAAAAATTGACGGTGGATCATAATCCGGAAATCCTTGTCCCAAATTCAAACATTTTGTAGTTACAGCTAACTGACTAAATTCAATCCTTTAAAAATAAACTGTTTAATTATTTTTTCTTTATATTTATTAGTAGCACTGTTGATATTTGAAAAGTTGGTATAGTTCTTCAAAGATGGGCAAAATAATATATTCAACAAAAATGTGAAATAATAGCTATCGAGAAAAATATTAACTGAACTTATTAAAAAATAAATTAATATAATTTTTTATTTATATTTGGAATACACATTTTTTTGATTTAGCAACTTTTATTTTTTTATTATATTTTATTTTAAGATTACTTCTTATAGTTCCTAAACTATTTCTGATTATTACTCACTAACTTCAAAGTAGTGCAGAAGTTTCCAAACGTTTTACGAGTCGACCAATTTTGGACATTTTTTAAATTTTAGCGATTCACAATAATATCAATGACCTTTATAAAAACACATGTTAAAAAAAAATGTATCATTTAAAAATGTAACGTGACCCAATAAAAAATATAATCACAACCCACAGTTTGGGAACCTTTAGTATAGTAGTTTAGAGAATAATTTATACTTTTGTATTAACTAAATAGTTAAACCAATTACCAAGGTTAAGTTATGCTAAATTTATATTTACAAAATTTAAACAAAACAATAGGTAACTAATTAATTAGTTTTAATTATTGTTACCATATATATTATATATATACACATAAACATGACTTTTAACTTTTATTTTGATTATTTTTCAAATTACTATAACTATAAAATAACAAAGTTATTATATGGATTCTTTAACTAGTTAAGTTTTCAAAATAATTAGAAAATTGATCAATAAAAAGAAATTTAATTTATCTTTTACTTTATTATTGGTTAATGCCCACCTTATTTATTTAATATATTATTTCTTTCTAATTGCATATAAATGTAGTCAATAATACTGTTAGCTATAGAATTTTTAAAACGAATAATAAGAAAAAAGTAGATATAATAGACTTCTATACGATTTATTCTTATCGTAAACTAGCAACAAACACTTACCATACATTGTATACACCTGGTTCATGGCGAGTAGGTAACTTGAATTTGTCCATTATTTTTGAAGTCATATTAACTGATGTCGATAGTCTTTTCTTTAATAAACAATTTGTAATGGTTGGAAAAATATGAGATCTTATACATAAAATAACCCTTTAAACAAAATATAAACTTAAAATATTTTTCCAATAAAAGAATGTAAAATGAAACATTTATCAACCAATAAATTCCATTTAAATTTGCATAACTATTATTTTTAACAGTGAAGAGTTCTTGTACAATTTCATTACTTTTGCAAATGAAATTCTAATTATTGTTTTTGTCATCTTCAACTGAATAATTTAATAGAAATTTTGACTTATAATTATTGAATAATAATTTTCATTTGATTATAATATGACATCGTCATTATCTTGAATATAGTCTGATTCAAATTATCAAATATCAATTCCAGTGATAATTAAAAATGTTTCTTGTGTGTTCCACAATAATATTTGAAAAAATATATTATATGGATGACAAAAAATCTCGAAAAACCTTAATATACTCTTAGAAATATTCAAGAAAAGTTCGTATCCATATAGTTTTTGAAAATATTGTATCGAATAATACCCGTATTATATTTAAATTTTGCTTCTTGGTATGAATTATGGTTAAATGTATAATATTGTTTATCTCAGATAAATATTGGAAATTGTAAACATTACATTTTATAAAATAGTTAAGAGTTAAATAATTTAAAGAACTTACATACTGTACCACAGTACAACAAAATACACTGTCTGCTACTAGCGTGATTGATGCTCGAACGTACCTATAATATAATATATAGGTGGCTAGATACGTATACGAATGGAACATTTCATAGCAACATGATAAACTGTTACGAATTAATGACCCAAAAAGATAAGGCGTAATGTATATATTATTATCAACGAATAACAAAAAATCAATTACGAGTAGCATTGGTTACATAAACGCAGTTGTTTACCATTATGTATGGTTGTGGAAAATCATATCGCTGATATCCATAAATACTAAAATAGTTGTAACTTATGGACAATACAATTATTATTATAATAAGTATGTGCCTAATATTTGAATTTTTGGCTAGGCATATTGATTTATTCTGTATAATACAATTCAAAATTGTAATTAAATTGATAAGTGTAATAATATTTTCTATTTAAATGATACAATAATAAGCTAAATGGTTATAAAAATAATTATTAAATTATTTTTACAAATATGAAATTACACTAGAACGCTTAATATTAACTGTAAATACAAATAAACATAATATTCTTATGAGTATTGATTTTAAAGCTTTGTACATAAATCTAAATATGATTAATTATTAATTAATTAAGATAATATTATGTAATATAATAAAACAAACTAGGTAGTTTAACGCCACAAAAATAATGTATAGCTAATTAAGTATTATAGACTATTATTGTGGCTAAGAATTTCAAAGTAGGTAATGAATAATGATAACAGCAAGCTGTTATATCATTTATATAGATGTACCTGCAGGCATTACGTGTAATTGTTTCAATCGTTTCATTGTCATGTGTGGTATATTCGTACACATGTCGTTTTAAACTTTTCCGTTTGAAATTTAAATTAATTTGTTCTGAAATAGGATAGGTTAGGATAGGTATTAGATTGTCGGTAGATATGTACTACGTGGTCAATAAAGCAATAAAAAGTCGTATTTATTGAACATAATTGACAATATCATTATCAAATAAGTACATTTGCGAATCCTTCTAAATTAATTTCCAAATGTCCAAAATGTCACTATATAGATAACAAATTCGATGTTACTTATACCTGCACATTAAATACTTATTGTTTAATACCTAAATATACCGTATGATTTTATCAAATTGTCAGCTTGTTACTTAAAAATGTGTACCTTGAAATTTATTTTCAGAAAGGATAAAATCGGACTGGCTAGGACTTACTGCATTATGCTAGCTGTGTGACTTTAACTCAATATATTATTGTAGTGACTTACCAGATAAGAAATATTTAATTTTCTGTTAACTTTAAACTATACCTGTAACTTTTACTAACTTATCGATTTACTTTTCTTATCATAAATCAAATATATATTTATTTTTTGAGCATTTATCAGTGTCAACCCCTCTCAAGTCCCCGTCAAGTGGCACTAATGGGGTGTAGGTGCATATGGTAAATATAATGCAATATCGTACGTGTGGTGGTTTTTTTATTGTCATTATTATTTTTCGCATGAACGGTAGCTTTTATCGTATTGGTGTACACTATACACGGAAATGATACACAATAATAATATTACCTATATACGCGTCTATGTTTGTAAAAGGTGTGTATACCTCGTGTATAGTTTTACGTATTGTTTTTTTCTCATAGGTAACTGTCACCGAACGAAAAATGTATTATACGTCTCGACTTTCGGTGAAAAATAAACACATGAAATTCATATTCATTATGCCCAACCTATTTCAAATGGAAACTTCTGTATTTTCTGAAAACGGATCCGGGTATGTTTATTTTTTGAAACGTTTTGGCCGTCGAATCACGTATAGCTACCATTAGTAGTTTCCTGCAGATAAACAAACAATAACGGCAGTCTACGGGGATCAATTAGTTAAGTAACCATAATTATAAAAAAAAAAAAAAAAATGCAACGAGTATGTGACGTATATATATAGTAGGTATGGACAGTGTTATTCTTTTTTTTATGGACACTTAACTTTTGATTAAATGTTTGAAATGCATTGATTAATTACTATATAGTATATACACTGAGTATTTATAATAAACAAATATACTATATTATTTTAAGCATGTATTTTTTTTCTTAATTTTAATAATACCTACTTACGTATGAAATTATGATAAAATTGGAATGTATACAATTTTAATAAAACCAAAATGGTACCTTTATAATATACTATATTATAGAATATAAATAAATACAATTTTCAAATAAAATAATGTACTTAAAATATTATTACACCATACAATTATAACGTTAATTGTCATTACATTTTTAAAAATTAAAAATTTGAATTTACGATTGAGGGCCTATGATTATTTATATATATTTTTTTTTTTGTCGAGTATAATACACATTACTCTGTGTGTAATGTGTATCTAAGTAAAATTGTACAATTTTTTTAAAAATATTTAGAGTACCTAACTATAATACCAATTACATTTAATATGATTATTACTCACTCTGTTTCTACACGTGACTACGTGAGAGATATTATATTATCTAATATTCATGACAATTGTATTTAATTTTAAAGCCAACTTTAAAATTTTAAAGATACACAAGAAAAATTAGATTACTTCTAGATAAAATTGCCACACTAGTTAAGTCATTTATTTCCCAACAAAACATTTTCAATTTAACGTTATTGTATGTATATATTATGTAAATTGTATGGTGTTTATAGTCATATAGATAAAAGTATTTTGACATATTTAGTTTTAAACATTTATAAGTTAGAACATTTTGGTATGAACACCAGAAAACTTATCAAATATTTTTAATGTTCACTGTCGAATATAATAAAAAATTATTAAAAAGATGCAATGTGTGCCTAAGCTTAAGTATATATTATGTAAAACGAAGATGTAATAAAATATGTGTATAGTATGGTAAATTGTATTAGAACACATATAATTCAAAATGACGTTTTTCGATCCCTAATTTATTTTTAACAATGCAAGTGTAAGTTCCATTATGTATCCAGTCAACAGAATGAATTTTAAGTATCTGTTTATTTTCTAAGTATTCCGTATCCTTTAAAGTCCATTGAGTTATAGGCAATGATGATTCAAGTTTTCTCCATAACACCTGAAAACACAGACAAACGTATTTTAAATAACAACACCATAATATAATATTAATGTTATTTATTTTTTTATAATCTTAGCTATAATTAAATAACTCAATTTAGATATTGTTAGCGAACGGTTTCCATTCTTAAGTGTTCAATAGTTCATTTATATTCTCTCTTTTATTCTAAAATGCACTGTTTGTACAGACTGTAAATATTTATAATAATGAAAAGCTAAACAACTTATATAGCATTACCCGTATGGCTGTATATTATTATTGTAATACCTACCTATAATTTTATTATGCATTTACATTATGCTCAATAATATATACTACTACACAAGTATGTCTCTAATTAGTATTTATTAAGAGTTATTTTTAAACCTGATAATAGTACTATGCATAGTACCAATAGTGATGATGCTTACATTTGGTTTTGGAAATCCTTTTGCTTTGCAGTCAAACACAACCGTTTCGTTTCTACCGATCATCATTGTCTCCGGCTGGTATTTTACGAAATAAGGAGCGAACGCAACTTGTAAATGAAACGAATACGTTTCATTGTTACTCATACACGTGTATACACCACCATCTAATTCATCTAGTTCGTAGATTTTTAATGCACGTTTTTTTTGTCTGAAATGTTGTTCATCTGCTCTTTTGTAAACTAAATCATTGATGTTGACACCGTCCTACAATTGAACACACATGTACAAATAGTGTGCAATGTATTATGTATTTAAATCAAAACTACCACTGGCGATATTATGATATCTTTTTTTGATTTTCTATAAAACGTTGATAATCAAGTTATAGTGATAAATGGTAATTATTATTATTATTACAATGATTTTGCATTTAATTAATATTATGCGATTTTCTCCAGGTATAATGACTTGAATACATTGTTTATACATTTACTTTTTATACTCGGTTTTACGTATATTATGTAAAAAACTATGAAGAAAATATGATTTTTTTTTCAATATTATAAAATTTAATATTTTAATATTGTTAATATTAAAAATTAAAAATGGTTATCGAATATGTACATAGGCTATAGGTATTATCTTATAATGATTGGAAACAATACAAACTCGCGTATTAAAATTTATATGTTTTCGTCTAGAGAAGTTTATACTTTTCAGTGTAAGGTAAGATTAGGTAACTATGACTGAATTTTAATGAGATTAACGATACCTAAATTTTGTTTAGATTGAACAGATTATATTTTAAGTTATAGCATTTTAGGACTATTATTTGATTTTCGCATTAAGTATTAATTAAATTTTTTTAAATTGTATAACTTGTAAGACGCATTATCTTTAAGTAAACATATAATTCAATATTAAATGCATTTATTTTAAAATGAGTAAAAAATTTAATTCCTCTGAGCATAGGCGCCCGCAAAAATATTTTAGGGGGGCATTAGGATTTGAGGAGAAATATTATAATTTTTCTATTTTAAAACAACAACCTTTTTTTATTATACTCGTATATATATTTTATTATGTTATAACTTACAAGTTTAGGCACATAAGTATAGGTAAAATTGACTTTATTATTTTTCAAAAAGAAATTGTAATCGTTTCCGCATCTCTTCCAAAATCAATAATTTTGTCATAAATTTAGTTAGGTAGATATTTTATGATAGAGAATATTATGTAGGAATCTATAGAAAGATCTGATCTAAAAAATAAATTTATCAATGGGCTGCAAATAATCTATTCTAATGTTTTTATAATGGTAACCTATTATTCATATAAGGTAACTAGGAATAGTAATTTATCTTAAAACATTGAATTCAAAAAATATTTTGGAAAGCCACAGGAGAGAGAGGGATATACCCCACCTTGCCCCTTTCGGACACTTATGCTCCTGAGTTTTTCATTTGTTTCTTATATCAATCTATCTCACCTTAAACCATTTATTGTTCATGTTTGTTAACGGGCAATTCATAAGAACGTCATCTTGTTCGTCTATGACCAAAGATTCGTTTGCTATTGAAATAGCTGATTCAACTATAATTAAATTCAAGTACACCAGTAAGTACATATTATAGATTTTCACGAGCAAATATAAAAGTATAATATGAAAACTTGGTATAAATAATATCACCTTTAACTACGATATTATAGTTTTTCTCGATCTCCCCGGCTTCGTTTGAAGCTCGACAAGTGTACACGTTTGAATCGCTTAGCGAAGCGTCGTAAATAATCAGTCTAAGGATGTCGTTTATGACTAAAATATGATCTAAGACAGGATATTTAATCATCAGAAACAGTGTTTTGTACTGATTAAAAAAAAATGTATTATATGTTATTATGTACTTGCCGTTGTAATGCGAAATAGGAGAACCATTCATGAACCAAATCATTTTTGGGGCAGGTACTCCGTAACCCGTACACGTCATCGAATAATCGCCACCTTCTGGTAATACCACGGTTATATTTTCGTTTCCCTCGGCAATCGTTGGCTTGGCTAAGAGTAAGAAAAAATAAAGCATATTGACAACTGACAAGGTATACCACTATACATTTGTAATATACATAAATATTAGATTAACAGGTGGGTAATTTAATTTCGATACGTAATTAATTGTATTTGTTTCTGTATTTACGCTTACCTAAATAAAAACCAAGCGAACCTACAGAGGTATAATGATTAAAGAGTAATAATTAAATTACTCGAAAAGTAGGTATAAGTTATTCGAGTAAGTGGGTTTATATTTTATAAGATCGTTTTATGGGACCGAAAATAAATAAATCCGTTACTTTTGTAAAATTAAAAATATAAAGGTGAACTGGATTAATTAACAATCAGGAAAATTTATTGTAAAAATTGTTCAAATAAAATATTCATTTATCGTTGATAAATTGTTTTATTTAAATAACACGAACGTATAAACGTATTTGTGATTGTACACTTGAAATAAAAAATGGCCACGATTTATTTTAACTGTGATCTCATTAGTGATTATATGGTAATTTTTATTAAAATGTCGGACATTTTTACCGTCGTTAACAATTTTAGTATACTATTCAAATTTCGCTATAGTAATATTCATCAATGTGTATAAATTGCACACTCTTTTTCAAAAACTAATGCAATTTGATCTATTGAATTCCATGAGAACATTTACATTTGATTTTAATAAATTTATCGACGGCTTCTACTCGTATTTTCATGGAAAAACTCTAAGTTTTAGCTAAAAAAAATAATAACTACCTAGTTTATTATTAAAAAAAACTTAGGTACCTAATAATAGTTAATGGATCATACATTTTTATCATCATTTTAACATAATTGATTTAAAATTATAACCCTACTGTCAATTGTCAAAACCTAGTAGGTAATTAAAATATAAATCTAGATTCAAGGAATTATTATTATTCATCATTTACATAACAATAATATATGGACTCGGTTATTAAATTATATTGGTATACAAACATACGTGATACGTAATTAAAAAATTGCATATACTCAAAACAACAATACACTTTATGGATAATTTATTATGAAAAAATGTGTTATGCATATAAGTTATGACCGGTCGATGATTTAAATTATTTATTCATTTATAATTGATACGTACTATATTCGTATAATTAATAGGCACCGATCCTGTGATAATCGATTGACAATATTTAAGTTGTGAATTTAATTACATAATATGATTAGGTATCAGGCACAAATTAATATTCTGAGAAGAGTCGACGTTGTTTCTATAAAATATGTTTCCTGTCTACGTAATTGGAGATCAGGATATTGTTTTTTTTAAATGATAAAAATTATCTCTACCATGTATTGCAATAAATAAAAGAAACTTTAATATGTGTTAACTAGAAGCCCATCATAGGTACCTATGTGGAGAAAAATTTGACAAATTTTTAGTACATATTATAAAATAATTTTCGGGGAAGTGCAGTCTACTATTAAAATAAATTCTAAAAATGAATTTTGATCTAATTTGAATTCAAAGGTCCCGGTCATTTCCAGTGGCCACACTTTGAACACGCCGGCGAAATATGATTAATATTATGAATCTTGATGTATTATTATATTATCATGTTATATTATTCCTGAACATAAACCTACCTATATACTTATCAGTTTCTTGTTTTTTTTAGTTTAAATTCAATACTTTATCACGTCATTATTACTGAATTTAACAACTATAGAAAACAATCAGTACATTACATAATATACAACATTAATTAACAATATACATATTGTGTATTATCGTTTAAATATTGTGTATATAATAAAGGTAAAAAATACTTAGGTACTGTTTTTAAACTCTTATAAAATTGAACTAAACTTAATCATATATTCAATTTTATAATACAACATTTAATTAATTTTTTAAATAACTATCATTATTTAAATTTAAATTTAATAGTTAACAAACTATTTTGCTTATAGGTACCTAAAATATTATTACCATATATTAATGTAAAGATACCCTCATTATTTTACTATCCATAAAGCGTAATTTTACTACCTTCATTTTTTGAGGTAATAATAAGCACAATTTAATAATATATTATTACCTACATTGTTTTTGTATCACATATGTATATATAATCATAAAATATAAATATAGCTAGATAGGTTAATAACTATGAGTCGTTTTACATATTATAGTGACGTTAGTTGTTGATTCAGAATAGCCAGCAATATTTTTTGCACCACATGTGTAAATTCCAGCATGCTGGAATGTTATGTTGCTTATGACTAATTCAATTTCTGAACTCTGGCTGAAATTAATTTAAAATTTTTGTTTTACAAATAAGAGTTTTAATCGACTAACACTATCAACACTACATTTATCATATCCAATACCTAAAGTTCCAAGATTGTTGAGGGTAATTTAATGACTCCCAGGTAACTGTGACTGGAACCAACGACTCGACATGACAATTGATATGCAATTCATCGCCAACTACTCCGATCACCCTTTTTGTTGAAGTTATAAACGGTACATCTATTTATAATATGTATATACTATATTGCACATGCTGTAGACGTACGGTATTAATTTACAGTAAGTGTATTAAAATAATAAATGCATGATGCTTATAATATAACTATAATTTACCAGGTTCATTGGAAATAATGCTAGTTTTAGTAATGCGCTTGAAGTAATTATTATAACTGTTCATACCAATTACCTATAAATAAAACAACAGAACAATAAGTTCAGTGGATTTAAACATTAAATATTATGTATAAGCAATATTTTTTTTATAAAATACAATATAATTTAAAATTATTTTAAATAGTTCTTATTAATGGCTATATTATTTAGTACTCTAACGAGCAAATCGTTTTAATTAGAAGTATTTTTAGTATTTTCGTTGTGTCAAGGACATAATACTATAATCGGCATTTGTATATACACAACGTCATTAAAATAATATAATATCAAATGATATTGAATTATTAATATTTCAAAATTGTATCATTTTAACAATTTAATGAAAATAATATGTTCTTTGTTGTATTAAATTAAAAAACAATTTTTCTATCTATATTATTTTAGATTCTGGACGAAGTGAATGAAAAAAGAAAAATGTATTGATTTTACAATGATCCCGTGTTTATTTTTGTCTACCTATATATATATACGCAATAAAAAGTCGAAATAAAACTTCGATTTTCAAAATGAATTTATAATTTGTACTCAAGAAAAATTAAAAAACAAAAAGAAATATAAGAATAATGCAAACTTTTACTTAAATCCAGTTTTTGATCAAATCGATTTTTTTGGAATAACTTAAATACGAACAACCGTAGTTAGATACATGACATTTTTATCAAATGTGTATTTCATCATCAGACATTATATTATGTTGAAAAAAAAAAATTGACTTATTTTAAGTTAGTTATATACATTTAAAATGTTTCATTTTTTTCTTCATTTTTATTATGTAAATTAATTTTTTTTTTTTTTTGATTTTAAGTTTTTCAGTTAAATACTTAAACATAAAAAATGTTTAGTCCATATATTTTTATATAAAAGTTTGAATTTAGATTTAAGACAAAATCCAAAAATTATTTTGAAATGATTAACTTATAAAAAATATTATTTTTATAAGTTTTTCAGCGTATCATCATATAAACATTATATGATCATTAACTCTTAATTTATAAAATGTGTACCTATAAGTCGTTATTCTCAGTAAAATAAATTGATAAGAATTATTGCAATTGGCCTTATTGAATCTAAATTTAAGAACAATAAACAACGTTTAAAAAATATATATTTTTTAGTTAGTCGGTGCATATTAGACAGTTTCTCTTTTGGTTAAACATTTTAATATTTCAGCTTTCATTTTATGACATAATTTTATTAATGTGTATAAATTAGAATTGAATAGAATAAAAGAGTTAATTAAGTTAATGAGAAGTTTGCAAACAAATAAATCATTCCAATTGAAAAAAACGATTCGAAACGAAACATATTGGTTTACTCAAAAATTAGTCAAAAAAAATGGTGTTTCACAAATATCTATAATTGTATAAAATATTATTTTAACTGTTATTAAAATTTACTATAAAACTTTGAACCTATTAGGTAATGATTATTATATTTGAAATTTTAGATAAAATAAAGGCTGCAAAGCTCAAAAAGAACCATGCTTTAAATTTTCAAGATTTTTGATCAAAAAAACAATATTTTATTGAAAACTAAAATAAAAAATCCAAAAACTTAAAAATATTCCATGCGTGTAGGATATGATGAAATTAATACTTGTTGAAAATTTCATATTTTTATATTTATTTGTTTTTGAATTATAAAGAAATTAAAGATGTCAATTTTATCATAAATTTATTTAGTGTAAAAATTCCAATTAGTTTTTGTTTTTTTTTTCCGATAATTAAGAAAAATGAAGGGAATATTTTAATTTTTACTCCTCTAAAGTACCAACTAGATTTATTTCTCATCTAGAAATCACCTCCAAACTTGAAAATCAAAGAATTTTTACGACTTTAAAAGATGATGATATACTCAAAAAGACACACATTCATCATAGTTAAATTATCGCTTCGCCCAGAATCTAAAAACAATATCTTTCAAGTTGTAATAAATAGGTATATTCAACAATTTGGCTCATATAATATATGTTATCTATATTATTAAACTCATTCATGCATTGTTATAAATAATAAGAGTGCTTTAAATTTTAATTATGACTAAATTTAATATTCATATATTTTAAATGTCTTGTATTATCAATAATAAAAAAAAAGTTATATATATATGTAATTAATAATAATTATCTTCTAGTCAAATTGTCAATTTTTTAGGCATCATATATTAATACTACATTTATTTATTATAATAATTTGTTTCTATAAATAAACTAAATAATTTTATTTATTATATTTAAAATAATTTTAATCATATGCGCTTTTTATTGAAAGTGAGCTCGATTTAATAAAAAATATAGTAATCAGTGATTTTCAATAATATATAACGCAATTATTCTTACTTATTAAATCAAAAAATAATAATATTAAAAAACAATATTGAATTAAAAAAATTTAAATGATTTCAATAACTGTATTTTACAATTATGTATTAAAATTATTATTCAATTTTTTATTGTACAGATACAATTTATTTTTATTGAATATCAACATGTGAATTTAAAAATAAATTATTATTATTTTCGGAGGAAAAACTAAATACAATGGATACACGAGATACAACGATACAATCTGTGCATTTACAATAAATTTGATATTTATTAATTAATAACATACCATCTATTGAAATGTTTATACTAGTATTAATAATAATCATAAAGGTTTATTTAGAACGCCCTGGATTAGACACATTGTGTGGGTATCGTCTGTTCAAATAATTGTGTTAAGTTTAATAAATAGTTTCTAGTCGTTTTAGTAATTTTTACTGTATCATATAATATTATAGAATGTCTATTGAACCATAATTATATTTAGCACTGCATAACTATACAGGTCGCGTCATGCGTGTACGTTTAAAATCAATAATTTATTATACCTAGGTATAGATAAACCTAGATTGCATTTTAAATTCTTATTTTATCACCTTACTAATATTCAACATATAGTAATGAAATACGTATATTTACCTGAACGTAAAAAGGATTATCATTGGGTATGAATGGACCACATAACAACAAATTTTTTCCAAAAACTAATATTGGCAGAGCCTCTGTTCTACCATCACTGCTTAAATCTTGAATTTTACAGGTTATAAATTTCTTAACGCCTGGACAATCTATTAATATATAGTTTTTGGCACCTATAATAAAACATTAATTTTACTGTTTTTTTTTTTCATACAAAATATTTCAGAATAATTAACAATATTTTCGTTAATTTTACTATAATACTTTATTTTCATTACATGTAAATACATTATAATATGCACATAATAGTACATTTCAAAATGTTATAACCAGATTTAATAAATAATAACATATTATAATTGGTCGATCGATGATTTCTATTCTATGTACACTCAAAATTCCCAATTACCTATTTATTTAAAATTTATGTGAAAATATAAATTATACGATGCTACATTTTCCATTTTTTTTTTTAAAATAATTTTTTCATCAATTTTAGGGTTTGAATATTGAATGAATAGGTACCTATATTTTTATTATAAACAACTCAATAATGGACATAAAATAAAAAGGTAGAATTGCATTGAATACTTTGTGTAAATACCCACACTGCAGTATGTTAGTAGTTACAAGACATAAGTTTATCGATTATTCTAAATATGAACCTACAAACTCGTTGTTGGTACGTCACTTCTAAGCATCGCACTGAAATTAATACTTACCTACCAAAATTATATTTAAACGAATAAATCCCGTATTATATGTATTGTAAGTTGTGACTTATGAACACTTGACATTAACATGAATTTAACAGTATTTTTAGGCATTACCATTATTTGTATACAATTGATCATGCGGTATGTTTGAATAAACAAAATACCTTTTAGTGGCCTGTGGCTAGTTTGCGACATATTTTTTGGTTTTCCAATAGCAAATCCGAAATCAAAATCCTTTGTGCTAATTCCACAAGCACGAATTTCATGCGAAGATTCACTAGTTATGTACAATGTCCATTCACCTGGCATAGGTTCCTTATAAATACAAAATGTTCGTTAGTGTTGCTTAATATTTAATATTTATATATTATATAAGTATAAAACTAAGACATGAACTACTTAAAAATAGTATAATCAACATAAATGATAAAAAAGTGTATCTCTCATACGATGAATAAATATGTATAAAAATGAAAAACTTACCAGAATGTTGATGATTTTAACATTTTTCAAGTTCAAATCAGTGATCAATCCATTCGCTTCGTCCATTTTACTACCAATGGGATTCACCACATCAATATTAGAATTAAGTCCCGAGACAGATACCTGGAGATTCTTTATGCTTTCGTCGATAGTCAGCTTTTGCGGAGACGGTTTCAGTTGTTTTCGTGGAATATTTACAGACATCAAATTTACTCTATTTGTGTCCATTGATGTTTTGACAAAATTCAGTATTTTTGATATATCTCCCTTTTTGACGTCGAACACGTTACCTGATCCCAACGATGCTATACTTTCGTAGCTAGTATCTGTCGATACGCATCCGTGATCTGTTCTTAAGACAACAACCTGCGCACATTTTTTTTACAAAGCCTTCTAAATAATTTGTGCACTGTGATTTCTTTAATTTTTTTTATAATTAATAATTTAAACAAAAACTTACAAAAACACATATTATTTTCAACATAAAGCTCTTTTAAATATAATTAAATTATTTATACTAACAATCATGTTATAGGTATATTAAAGATGAAATACAAATGTCATTTAAGCAAAAATCTCGAAAATCTAATTTATCTCGTGTGTTTTATATCATAAACAAATTATAGCATATTGAATAGTACATTCAAGCACATAAAAAAAAACTATATATTTTGTTCAATATGAATTTACTTTCTATTCATATAATATTGAAATTTTATACGCTATAAGTAACGCCATTAAGACGGAAGTAGGTACATTAGTTTTTATCAAGAATTTTTAAAATTTTTACAGCTAAATCTTATAAATGTAATAGTTTACAGACAAAGCACATTTTCATCTCAATGATTATGTTAATATAGACAACATTTTAGAATAAAGGATTGAAAAAATTGTTATGAATATGAAATGACACAACTATATTCTTCTAGGTCAGTCTTTCTATATCATTGTTACTTGGAAAACTCATTTACAAAAACAAATATTTATATACATTTATTGATAAGCAAAAAACATTAAATATAAAATGTGACGTATTTTCAAGAAGAAGGAAAGAATAGAGAGCTTTTATACTTTTGAACTTTTAACATTTGAACTACTTGAATAAATTCTTGTAAAAAATTATGAATAAAATTCACATCATATAATTTAGTTTTGATATTTTTTAATATTTGAAATGTTACTTTAATAAGAACTTTGTATAAATTTTTCAAGCTTTTGGAATTTTATCAACATAAAACAAAAAAAAAAAACAAAAATTATCAATTTCGTCAATTATTGTCAAATAAAATGAGTTTAAAAATATTTTATAAAAATTTCAATAACCTACAGTTTAAATTAGAAGTTTTGTTTTTCAAAGTAATCAGGTATTTTTTTTTTTTTTTTACAGCTGGTGTTACATAGATTTTCCAATTTTCTATACTTATTCTTAAATTTGTCTCAATTGTATATAAATATACGATAATTTTCTACTACCATCTAGATTTGATTTTCTAGACCAGAAAAATCTCAAAGTTTAATATTTAGTTTACTGTTCTTAATTCCGTTACCGGTAATGAAAAAGCTTAGCTCAGAATTAACTTAACTAACTAAACATTGAAACTTTAAAAAAATAGAGTTAAAATAATTCATTCACAAATCATTAATACATTCATTTTTGAATATTACATTATGCGTGATATTTCCTAAAATATATATGATTATTAAAGTTATAAGTTAGTTCATATTTAATAACTAGAGAAATCATAATATTATGTACACGTTTATAAAATCCGAAAGGGTTGAAGATTTCATAAAAAATAAATGTAATGTAGAACTGAGCTATATAAATAAACATCTGTTAAGTGCGAAAACCGTTTTATAGAATGTTAGTTTTAATTTAAATAAATGCCACATTAACTGTATGCAATACTAATATATATAATAGTTAATATTTATTTACATGCATAACGCTACGACAAAACAATTAACCTCTATTGTCATTTTCCATGTAAGTTATTAATTGCAATTTGAAGTATCTATACCATTATATTAAGAAACGTAATATTAATAAAAGTAATAATAAATAAATAGTTTTACTATAATAGTTAATTGATTTCATATTTTCATACTTATTAAACAAATAATTACTATGCAAAAGTGTGTTAATCAAATCAAAAAATATGAAATAATAACTTTTAATAAAACTATATTTAAAAAGTCGGTCAAGTGGTACCGCTCTGCTATACATTAGGTGCCACGTGGATCACTATTATAATGTATTATAGGAGTGTTAAATTAGAATCCAATGATAGGTATCATTGTATATATAAAAAACGATTTTGAACAGAGATGATTTGTCAGCCCAGGATATAATTTCCAGTAGTTGGAGAAAAAAGTGGTTTATGTAATTATGTTTTAATCGCCTGAATACACCAAAACTTAAGTTCTTTTAAAATTATTGAAAGTCAAACTTATGAAAAATTTTGTATACAATTTTCAATTCTTAGCTACTTATACAAAAATTTTTTTGAATTATACCTACAAAATAATTAACAAATATTCATGATTTTTATGGATTTTTATCAATATTTTAGCTTCAAATGCAAATAAAAAAATATTGCGCCTATACATTCTTATAATTTTTGAAACACTATAAGACTAACTTATGAAGAACTTTTTAGGTATTAAATTTTCAAGTATTTTGACTCAGCCAAAAAAAATTTTATCCATGTTTTGTTTTATATAAAAGAAAAAAAAATAACAACAACTAATATTTCAAATGCCTTAAAATAGCATTAAAATTAGCGAAATATTTTGAAAATTAAAAAATGTAAAGAAAATGCCATACTTAATAACTAGTGAAATTTTCAAGTATTTACGACTTATACATTTTGAATAGTAACAAATATTTAAATTCGTTGAGGATAAATTGTTATCGTTACGCATTTTCGTAAAAATTTAAAATTCAAATGCACATAACATTTTCCTATAATGATGTTTCGAGTATTCTCTAAAACTATTTGAAGAAAAACTTATGAAAAATTTTGTGTTTAATATTTTAACCTTACAGAAAACTTTTTATGGTTTTTCAACAACAAAATTACTAAAAATTTTCGCGATTTTGACATATTTCATAAACCTTTGTACTATAAACGCTTATAAAAAAAATTGCGACTAACGATTTTTGATTTTTTCTTAACTACAATAAGAAAAACTCATAAGGAACCTTGTATTAAATTATCAAGTTTTTGTGGTCATCCAAAATTGTTTTATCGACATAAATTCTTAAAAAAATCGAAAATTTCAGTTTGTCTATAAATAACACTAATATAAACCTTTGGTGAAAATTTCAACTATTTATACTATCTACAGGGATTAGTTTTTGAGTTACAACTATGTACAAAAATCGATTTTTTTGAAAACTGTTGTAAAATATTAATTTTGAACCCTATATGTACCAAGGATATTTATTTTGCATCGGAAACCACCCCTAAAGTTTTAAATTGAAGTATTATTTCGACAAGTTATCCTGTACACAGACACAAAAAAACACATATCATTGTAAAATCAATACATTCATCACTTTGTTCAGAATCTAAAATGTTAAAATGAATAATAATTTTGAACGATACAAATGATCAGTTAAAATCTGAACATTAAGCTTTTTAAGTGGTTATAACAATTAACCAAACAGAAATGTCTGTGTTTGACACGTTTAATCGACAATATAACTATAAAGTTATCTTGGCACCAAAATAACCCTTAAAATCGAAGATTTCATTTTTCTGCTTTACAAAGTATCTGCTGATATAAGAAGTAACACAAATAATCATTGTAATACTTTATATTCATTGCCAAACTTCAATTCCAAAAATGCAGATATTAATGAAAACTTCAAAATAGAAATTATTGTTGTCTAAGTACTTCAAATATGTACAATATACATACACATTACATTATACATATATATGTATATATATATATATGTATATGTATATTATGTGTGTGTGTGTGCGTATAGTTATGTTTTTTCAAAAATGACCCTGTATGTAAACACTACACTATTATAAATTAATCGTTTTACAGTTTAAATATATCAAAGTATTTACTTAACTAATTAATAAACTATGACGATTTGAGAAACAAAAAATTAAACGTCTCCGAGGATTATTTTACAAGTATTTTTATGTATTAAAGAATGGTGAAAAAAACATGAATAAATGATTATAAATGATTATACGATCAAATAATCGTTTTTTCATATTGATTATCATACGATTCGAAAAATATTACTGTACCTACTACAGTCTCCAATACGTAAGTGATATTGTATACAATAAAACAATTTTTGAGAATATTAAAATGGTGCAGCTAGATAGAGCAATGCAAGTTATTCTTGAATTATTGTTAAATAAGAAGTTATACGAATAAAATACATGAATAAATAAATACTTTTAATATTAAAATACAAAAATAGCACGTGCTAAACATATCCAAACGATATTACTGCTAAATAAGTATTACAAAAACGGTGTCGTCGTAAGAAATGAAATGATTTTTACTTTGATAACGTTATATTCTAAAGATTTTAACAATACTAGTTTTAATTAGTTACTTGAGATTGTTTTCTTTGAATTAAATCGAGAGCTTCATAAACTAAACGTGAATCTTTAGGTGGCGCATCAGTAAATACGTATATATACGAGTTGGGCTTCACAACTTTTAATGCTTCTATCACTGCCGTTATTCCCATTTCCGGGCAATCATTGCCTCCGTCTATCACTACTTGATTCAGTTTGTACATTATTACCTTTGGATCAAACGATTCGGTCACAGGTCCAACACCTGTTTAAATAAAGCCATCGTATCAATATCATCTAAGACATTCTAAGACATACAATTTTCGTGTTCCTGAATTGGCAAAACAATTTCACATTACAGTTTTATGGAAAAAAAAAAATTTATTATACTGTACCTACTTATAGCCATAACGTAGTACATCAGCGAAACGAGAATATTTATTTGGAATTCCATTAAATTAGTTTATTCCGGTATCATTAATTTAAATGCGCGTAAAAGAAAAGAAACTTTATAATATTTAGGTACTTTACACGCGGAAGCAATATTAGTGGCTTAAATGCATCGGAGATATATAATAACGTTTTTAATTTAGAAAACAACAAACTATTTGACGAATTACATTCCTTGTCGAAAAATTATTGCTGAAATGTCAAATTTTCTTTCGTAAAGTTTGATAAATTCTGAGAATTAGTCGGTATTTAAAAAAAAAAAATGTCTACACCCTATTCGTGCTCAAAATATATTATTACACATTATTTTAAAATTTGCATTTTTTATGATATTTTGAGGTTCATGATATTATAACAATCATCGTGTAATATGTATGCGCGTTTGTAGTGCATATCATATACAATGATGTCGTATAGGAATATTTTAATATGTAAACATCCCTCTTCTTCTATTGCGGACGTCGGGACATTTTAAATGTACATAATAACATTTAGATAATAATACAGTGCGTGTTTCAACTATACCTGGGTCGTTAAACGGTACAAAAACGAAATGTTTTATATCGCTGTTGTTCCTCGCCAGCACGTAAGTCATGATGCTCTCCGCGTGCGATTTCAGCTGTAAGTAGTCATTCACCATGGAGCCCGTCGTGTCGAAAACGAAAGCCAAACTGCTGTACAAGTCATCTTCCGGATGCTGCACAAGTGCAGTGCCGCAGTGCACTGCCAAGCAGACAATGGTCAGCGAGACTAACCAATTCATCGCTTGAATAAACGTTATTATTAATATTAAGTATATAATTTGTTTATAACTGACCACTCTTCAGTCTTATTATGTATTTATACATTATAGTATTATATCATTATGTGGAGGTGAGCTATTGATAAAATATCTGCCGTTTAATGATTGTAATGACAAAAACTTTTAATTTAAAAATACAAGTAAAAAATAGTTCTACGGAATATTAATCGAGCAGTAAAATTGAGTGTAATAAAATTATTTTTAAACAACCATATAGTATAATAGTAATAATATTATTGTTAATTAACTTCCACGTGAAAATAAATGTATTTTTTAATTTAAATGTGAATAAAAAGCCTGGTTTTTCCTGAAACAAAGTCATAAACTTTATAAAAAAAGTAATTTAATATAATATACAAATTCAAATGAATAAAAACACTAGTACTTAAATATATTATTATCTTAGATCTTAGCACCTATTTCAGTTTATGTAATTTTAAATATTACATTTGTTAATTTGCTTTCCAAAGTTATATACAAAAATTTAAAATATCTATTTACTATAGCGTTTTAATGACAATTTGACTAGATAGTACACTTATTGAATATCTACTATAAAAAAACTTAGAATATTATTTATTACATATTAACTTAATTATATTTAAAAACGTTATTTTTAGAATATCTATACTTTTTATTGTATCAATTTAATTTTAATAATTAGTAAAATATTGTAACTAACATAATACATTTTAAAACTATTTTATAAATATATATTGAATATGTTAATGATTTCAAATTATATGAAATATAACATTTTATATATGATTATATAATATAGGCAGTCCATCTATTATTTTTTCTACATAGTTAATAACATGGTAATACAAAAAAATCACAAATTTATATTGAATAAATCAATTTAGCACTTGTTTAATGCGGTTCGGTTTAATGCTCAAAGTATATATTTTTTTAATTTAATTAGAGATTTATTGCAGTTTCAACAGATAGTTTATGGAATTAACATTCGACTATAACTCAGATGTTTAATCAATTTTTTAATAATATATTATTAATTCAAACAATAATGGCTCACATTTATTTTTAATCATTTGACATAGTATGTTATTATAATAATTTACTTGTGTGAAAATAAAATAATAGATAATAAAATGTAAAATATATCAAAACATTTCAAAATTTTATAATGAAGTAAAGTTTATCGAAATTAAACTTAAAATTACTAAGTAATGACTGACTATTATTGACTATTTATGATCTTTAAAATAACAATGTTTTGAATGATGAAAAGAAGAATCTACCTATATGGTATATAATATTCAAATTAAATATTAACTTGTAACTATGTTGTAATCATATAACTGTATATTAAATATAGCTATTATGAGTTATAATTGTAGACTATTATAATACTACTTGTATAAATAATTTTTTTTTTTTTAATATCTATTAATTTATGATAATTATAATATAGTTCATAACAATATTCCCTATGATATAGTTGAAAATAATGAAATGATTTTATAATAGGCACTTAACTAAGTATGAAATAGATAAAATTTTAAACATACCTACAAAATATTATGATTCAAATAAATGACTTAAGGCATTATAACATAATCCACCACCAATTTTAACAATAATACCTATGTTGTTACTTTATTCATAAAATAGTAAAATCGCATAAATATAATAAATGGTGTAAAGATAAGAACAATTCCCTACGTATTTATTACATTAAATTTAAAATCTATGTATAATATATTACATTAATTCGGTTACTTACTTTTTTCTATAAAAGTTCTATTTTGAATTTTGAACAGAACACAGCGAGTGGTAATCAAAAACGTTAACAACAATAATTGAAGAATAAATATTAAATCTCAGATATATCGTTCTTCTTCTCGTGCTTTTAATCAAATGTTATACATAGTTAGTCGATAACAATAAGCTTTAGAATGACACTGTAAAATTGTATCATTAATTAAGGTCAGTAAGTCCGCATGCGATATGTATATAAATACATATTTTTTTTTGTTTTAAGTTCAAAGGTCGTGTTTCGTTATAGAATAGTAGGTAGTAAGTAATATAAATTACCTTCATATACATATACATATTACACAATATACTTGGTCAATATAAACATTAAACGTATTTAGAGTTCTATATTGAGAATTACACGACAATGCGTATATTATAGAGTACAAACACCTTTCTTAATCAATTTTTTTTTTTTTTTTAAGGACGCGATTTCATGATACGTAGGTAACACATAAGTAAGATTCAAAAAGTACGAAACACAACTGGATCGACAAAATGTATCGTTCATACAGTATAGGACTATTGGTAGTGAGTGAATCGATAATGTCTGTGAATTGTTCCAAGTAGACAAATTGAGTACTTAATCTTTATAGCGCGTATGCTATATATTTATATGACATAAAACTATGTAAGTACAAACATATTTAATAACGTACCTATTTAACTTAACTTACCCCTGCGGCCCTATTTTTAAATTATAAAGTTGATATAATGTGTATTAAGTCAAGTGGATGCACACTAATTGTATCCGATAAGTAAACTCAAAGTAAGTATTAAACAAAATTTTGAAATATATGTATTATGTATATATTTTTAACTTAACAGGTAATTTTAATAATTCATATTTAATAAAAAGAAGTAAACAAGAAATATGCTAGAATTCATGTTTAAATAGCCCGTAGCTAAGCGCTCAAAGCAATTTTAATAAAAATCGAGCTCCTATATTTTATAAACAAAAATATAACATTAAGTATAGCTAAGTAAAAAATAATTAAATTTGTTAATAAATTATAAAACAATATTTTACGTTGATTTTAAAGCAATATAGCTTGGGTAAACAAAATACCGAAAAAAATAGTAATAATAATAATAATAATAATTAAATTAATACCTGGTTTGAACAGTAACGTTGAGCTGATCATTCGTGTTTGTAATTGTATCCCATTACAACATTTTTAGAATACTGAAGCAGATTATGTATCGTAATAAATTCGTTCATTTTGTGAATTGTTTGATCCACGTTCATATATAGGTATAGGCAGTGGTGACAGTTCTATTGACTATGTATTTTTATATTGTATGTGATTCAGCAGTACATAATACAAAATTTGGTTAGTATGTAGACGATTGAATTTTGGAAGTTTAATAATATTTATCATACAATGACACGCATAGTGTAAAATAATTTAACAAAAAAATGTAATGACTATATTTCATGAGTAATTTCGTAATAAACTTGGTGTTATCGGTGTTAAAATAAATGGCAGTGGATTTACCCTTACTTAAACTCTGTTAAATATAAACTACACATATTTTTAACATTTGGGTGCTTTTGACCAAATTTTAGACACAGATTTAAATTTATATTCAATTGTAGTGGCTATTTGATACCGAAATCGGTACAAAAGTTAAAGCATTTTTTTTTCAATTATAAACAAATAAAAATTTATCATCATCAACAAATTCAACAAATAAATTATAATATTAATTTTTATGCGACTATATTATGTCTGGCTCTCTAATTAAATTTTGGTGATAAACTATACTATAGTTACAATATAAATACTTAGTAAAATATACTTAATAATTTAAGTTGACTTATGACTAAGATGATTTATCATTGAATTTAAATTTTACATATTCATGATTCTGATTTATTTAATGATATGAGGTACACTCATAATTTATTCACTACTGTAAAGCAGAATGATTTACCTACTTGCCCACTTTTTTATTTTTAATAATACGTTTGTCCGTTAAATATTAAATAAGGCAAAATATTATTTTCAATCTCAATTTTGTAATTTATTTTATTTTATTTTTATTTTTGTAAAGGCAATTGGTTTTTTAGTCATTTTTGACATTTTCAAAACTTCCAAGCTGCAGAAGCTATAATATATAGGCGTAGGTACATGAAGAACTATAGGAACATAGCTGCCACTGGGTATAGGTGGAACCTACAATGACAAATGGTGTATAAAATAATGTGTTCATGTAGGCTAAAAACTGTAAATATATAATAATAATAGCATTTTTTCATATTTCTTTACTTTTAAGTTTTTTTTTACATTTTTTATTCACTAGTTTCATCAAATAATACGTTTAAAAAAAAAAAAAAACAATATTTTTATAACTATTGTTTATGTATAATCACGTACACTCCAATATGTCTTACTGTGGCGTTTATATCGACATTAAACATATTATTTTCGCGAAATTCCAAAAAATCCAAAATAGTCAACCTCAGAAAGAGAAAGTCTTCTAGAATCACTTCCGAATCGTTCAAATAAGACCCTAAACTCTATAACTCTGACACTGTCAAATTTATCGCATCCAATCTATTCAAAATTATAATTTATAACTCAAAAGTGCACAATATTGTTTTCTAAATGTAATGTAGGTATAATATTATTGTCTTAACCATTTGTAAACTGTTCTATTTGTTAACCGGTCAGCCATTTTTATGTAATCTATATTTATAAAAATAAATATAATATATAAATATATTCTAATGGAGGACTACTAATAGTGGCCATTATTTCCAAAAGTAATTGAAAATAAAAATAAAATTACTTACGTTTGTATGAGTATAGGTGTATAATATATATAATAGATTTAGTTCATGTATTTAACGTTATTAATAATGGCGTACCTACCTATAGTTATTTATTACAATAACTTTTTATAAATAATTATATTGCACTACACCCCGATGATACATAAATGAATAATATATTACGTTATCATGAAATTTTAACAAGACAAATGTATGTTTTATAATTCGATTTTGGGGATTAGATGATCTAATACAAGTAGTCGGATGTGTTTAAAACATTTAACAGGTCTCTAAATAATAGTTTAAGTTTAATTTTAAATTATGTATCGATTATATCGACCTTTGGATAGGTTACCCAGTTTTGTTTATACCTACGCTTAAAACATGGATAAGTACATACTACCTACTCAATATTAGTATTTTAATGATCGTTATTTGAACTTTAAAGTACATATATAACCAATATACCTACGTAGGTACACTGTAGTGGTTTATAATAAATTAAGTATTGAATAATTCGTCTTATTAAAACGAACACTCAACATTCATTATAAAAAAAAAAATATTTAAAAATACATTCATCGTTCCGCTCATAATCTAAAACTATGTGCCTATACCACACGCAATACATATATTATACATTAGTATATTTCGTGCATGTGTTCATAATTTGCGTAGGTAATAACCTAAAGTTAAATAGTTACATATATGTATACTGGGTCACTATAATAATTGTGTTTCTATTGTTTATGACTACCTACCTATAGGTATTATTAAAATTTAAATTTATGTCATTACTGAAATGAAATAAAATTTCGATGTTAAAATTTAAAGATTAAAAGTGACACAAAGACAGGAAATGAATATCACATGACAATAATAATACGTGTTACAACTCACAGTGGTAATGGTAGACACGCCGACGACTATTATTGCATCATAATATTAGGTTTTAATTATTATTATATGTAATGCCAGAAGCTTTACATACAAGTATATTGGTCATTCATTTTTTTATATTATATAAAAAAAAGCGAAACGGTGGAAGAGCTTTACCTGTGTATGATCTTGCAGTAGGTATAATCGTTTAAAATTAAAATCCGAACTTGCAACACGTGTAATACATCGCAGGTAACGTACAAACATACTGTATGCAATACATATAGCTGGGTTTACTGTCCCTTGCCGGGTACGAGTCGTTAAAATATAATTTAAAATAAAACAATTTCAGTAAATCTAACTCTGGATTGAGAATGTTCAAAATATTTACATATAATATTATATCATAATCTTTTTACGGTGTCATGCATATTTCATCAGTCCATTTGTTTATATAAAATAAATATATTTAGTTATGCGAAAGGCGTTGAAAAAACTTGCACGTGATCGCCGTTTATTTTTTTTTCATTATAAACTAACATGGAAATAAAATGAAATAATTCGTTTAAAATTAATTTCATACCAATATTTATTTTTCAACGCGACTTGGCAATAATCAAAAGTCTAAAACCGTTGAGCCTTGAGCGAATTGTCTTTTTAAAATTACATTTTTCAAGCAACTCAACTTCGTCTGGCTGTAATATAAACAACATAACTGCAATATGATAGTTTCGCGGATGAACAGAAATTGTGCAATGTAAATATAATTAAGTATAAAAGTAAAAGATAAAATAATTTTTTTGTTTATTAACTGTTTTAATGTACCTATTAAATATTTAAACAATAAACGCGACATCCACGATTTAGTACGGAACGTTTCACTTTTAAATGTTTTATCTTCAGTCTTGTGTTGCTGTGTACTATATTTAGTACCTAGCGCAAAATTCGTTCAGCGTTTGTAAATGGATAGAAATGTACGCTCAGATAACATTTAAACAATAAAACATGTGATTAAGACAGTATTTGTTGACTTATGCTCCGCTTAACTTATTTAGTAAAATTAAAAGAAAATCCATCGATCAATCTGTTAAAAAACCACGTGCATTATAGTGCATCCGTATAGTGAATACTATAGAACCAATTATTCTCAGAAACAATAATCTAAAATCTTAACTATAAAATAGTGTACCTATTAATTGCTATTCGGCAATTAAGAAATATTTAATCATTTATTTCCTAATAATAATTTTATCTACTTATCAAAATACAGAATAGATTTTAAAATTATATTATTATTTATTATCAAAACAAATTTTTTTATTAAACCTCGGTAGGTACCTACTATTACGTATTTATTTTTATTGAACACGTTTTTAAAATTAAGTTTCATATTTTTATTCTTAGTCCTTGTCTTTGTTCTTCTAATAAAATAAAATAGTTGTTAAAAATATAGAGGTAGGTACATAATATATTTTTTGCCTCGAGTATTATTTCCAATTATTTGGCTAATATTTTTTTAACGAGCTTTTACAATATAAGAGGTTATTTTTTTTTAGGTATAATAGATATATTATATTATATTAATAACTTCACACAAAACTAATTTCTAACTAAAAAGGAAAGTATTGTGAATTTGTGATAGGAAATTACTTAAACAAGTTTTATTGTTACCTATTGTTATGACCTACTTAAGTTTTTTCAAAAATGAATTAATTTCAATTAAACTTTCAAACTTTTGTTACTAGCTTCTCAATAGGTATTTAATATTATTTGTAAAATAATAAAAATAACTACATATAAACATATCAAATTAATTAAAATAACCTATCTAATACCAATGCACTTTTTATATAAAAATACTATCAATAACACAAAATTTGTGACATTATTATTATGTAAGTAGGTACTTTTTCTAAATAATTTAAATTAAAATAGATTTTAAAATATTCTTTAATTATTTCATTTTAATATACATTACACATACTATATTATATTGTTATTTTTATTATTAAGAAATTTTTTCTATTGATCAGTTATTCATTTTGATTTTGATACCAAAAAAGTTCTAATACAATAATAATAATATCAATTTTTCAGAAGTGGCTTTTTAAACTTTTTTTTTTAATCACGTCTTATTAGTTATAACTATTGTTGTTGAACCTCAAAATTAAAAAAAGTTTTTTCGGGGGTATAATATTATAATACCGATACAGCTTTAATCTATGTAAAATTGAATGTATGCTTAATAACAATCCAAAATAAATATTTGAAGCTTTTAGTCCTAATAAAAAACTTTTTGTTGTGATTATGTATTTATTTTTATTAAAGATACTTAAATAGAACTTTTAAGTTTTGAATGCAATTTATATTATGGTCCTATTTATAACGAACTCATACAGTGATACACTAATAAATAATTTAATAATATTATTTTTATATATAGTTACATATTATTATAGGGATTAAAAAATTGAATAGACATTATGAATTACATTAAAAAGAAAACATAGTAACATTTATTACAGTAAGACGTCGCATTGAAGTTTATAATTATTAATTACCATATACCTAATACTTAAAAATAATCTATTTACTTACTTATAACATAATGTATGACAACCTTAGCATACACTCGATCAAAACGTTTAGCACATCATTATGATATTGTTGTATTCACAAAGTTTTTTTTTTTTTTACTTTTTTGATAATCTGCAATGAGTTTAGAGTATTGAGCATGATTGTATTAATTGTCTTGAGCATTGAAGTTTACACGATGTTTAAAACCTCTTTTTGCAGAGCATCTTTTATTTTTTCTCCAACTTATTGGAAGTATATTATCATTTCATGTCTATTATTAGTTTTAAACACAAGACTTTAGGAGGTTTACATTTCAAATGATATTAAATCCAAACTTTTAAAAAGATTGAAGCTCATTTAATTTTTTGATGTTCTAGATGGTATTTTTATAGACGTAACAGACGGGTTTTTTTTACTAAATACTTACTTAGTAAATTTAGTATCTTTTATTTTCTTGGTAAAATATCAAATATGTTTTTGGATGATATTATAATGACAAAATAAAAGTGTCATTAACAATTTAAAGAAAACGTTCAACAAAAATTTAACTATTAAAAATTTTGTGTCAGCACAAGTTATTGGTATGCAGATATGCTTCATGAATATTTTTTTTTAATAAATAGCAAAATTTATTGGTAAGTTACAATTGCGCAGGTATGGACTTTTTTCACTATTACGATTAAGTATATACATTCTACCTACTCAAAATTAATGCAACGTTGCCGTTGTTTACAACCGTGAAATTTGTAAAATAACTTATTTTAAGAAATCAATTCTGTAAAGTTTAATACATTTAACTGCCATTCTCAGTACCAAAATGTTTAAGACTAATTATGATATTATTGTTTTAATTTATTGTATTATAATTTATAATATTTAATTAACTATACCTATACTATTGGCTTTATTTTAGTAGGTTTAATTATTAGAGTTATTTAAATTTATATTATTATTATTATTATTTATAACATGAATACTATTATAGGTTATTTAGTTTTAGTGATGTATTTGAAAAAATCAACATACCATAAGCTGGTTAATTGGATTAAAATCCAATCACAATTATTAGAACACGACAATCGTTGACGTTTGCTATAATCTCATAATACTGGTACAATGTGAAACGTATTAAATGTTTCGAACACCATCTGACTCGATGTAATACAGCTTTAATCAAAACCTATATTAATATTATGTTTAAATGTTTAGAGCTTGTAGCATATCCTATAAAGCTCGTAATTATCATTAAAATATTTGAGTCTGACAGTATTTTTATTATAAATATTCGACTTTATAATTTAGTGAACGATCAATTTGCCTTACTTGGGGTCCAGATATATGTGTACCTATATATATTATATTATTATTTATTAAATACGAGTAGTTATTAAAATTCCAAATTTCAATACTGGAATTAAATATTATAGTTGAGAGTATTAAAAATCGTGGATTTTTAGTGCCTACCTTTATTGTTGATAAAATATTTTATACAGTCATATGAAAGTCCGTATTGACGTATAACAAGCCTCGCAAGTTATCGCCAAGTAGCCCACGTATTTACCTGTAAATCCAATCTTTATCAATAGAATTATCTATTGACAAAGTCCGTGTAACCATGTTAATCAAATGTAACCATGGCAGATATCCAGTTGTAAGCTGTGAATCATCTGAATAAAGTTATTGATATAATATAGCTTATTATTTTATTTTAAAACATTATGTAATATACAAAATAAAATGAATATTATTATTTTATGTACATTATAATAATTAATACGGTAACAATACTGACAATATAATTTAAATTTAAACCTTAATTATAAGCTAATAACCTTGTAGTTGATGCTTTTAAAATACAAATATATATATATATATTTACTAAATTTAATTAAATACAAATTTAAAAATCCATTTTATACAAAAACTTTAAGCAACTTTGATAAGTTATTAAGATGTGTTCTTTTATTAAGATTGTTTTATGCACATTTTTATCCAAATATTATTAGTTTTGAGTATAAAAATGTATAATATTATAAAAAAAGTATTTTAACAATCATTGATTTCATACTACCCAACCATCAGGCCTCGATAAAAGTCTATGGTTCAAATATAAAATAGGTACCTACGAAATAAAACAAAGTTGCTTAGTTGATTTACTGATTTAGCACGACTTGACATATTATATTTAAATTTAAATGTATTAATGTCTCACAAGTCGCAACTATAAATAACTAACACCATTAACGATTTTTCAAGGAATCGAATGATGTATAATGTTGTCTAAGTAAATGGTTTTAGATTACAATAAAATAAAAGTACATATTATTATTTGCCAAGTTGGTGAAAAAAATTTATATTAAATTCAGCCACTCAATCGACTATTAATAAATACGAATCAATGTGTTTAAAAGTATTCAAATAACTATTTATATTATGAATATTAAAAAGTTTACACTTATAAGTTATAAATTTTGTTTTAAAACAAATTATTACTCATCCAAACTTATGACGACAAATTATTACAACCAATAGGTACACAGAAGAATTAATAAACTAAAATTAATTATATACATAATACGATAGTTTTTGAAATAAAAAACCTACTGTGATATTAAAATAATTGAAAAATATCTTAAAGCATATCCAATTATAACAAAAAAGATATAGCTACAAAAATATGTAAACTGATATTTTATGATACAATCAAAGAATTCAACTCCTTATTAATAAATATATCCACACGGAAAAAGAAACTGCAATTATACTATGTGAGATTTTCATTTAACACAAAAAGCGAGTAATAATAACCGAAACACATATCAACACGGTTAAAATATTATTTGTAATAACTAATAACCAAAAGTTTAATATTTAAAAATAATAACGTCATTTTCACAGACTCATTAAGCTCCGTAAAAATTTAAGATAAATTATGAAAACAAAATCAATTTAAAACCAAAAACAATAACAGCTTCCAATAACTATAAAAAGTAAATCACTATTGTCTGGACACTAGGATACAGTGGTCAGTGATATTTAAAAGAACGAGAAAGTAAACAAACTGGTAAAATAAACGAAAAATAATAAACAAATGGAGATAACCTTAAAACACCGCATTTATGAAGACATCTTAAGGGTTATTTATAATACAATTGAAATAAAATCGACCAGATATAAAACCAAACTAAAATAAATAAAACTGACAACCGAACGTTAAAAAGAAACAAAAACTTTATACAGCGAATAAGAAGTATGTACCTAATCTTAACACGTTTAATAATAAAACATATCAGATACATACTCGTACGTGGTTATCTTATGAGTGCAAAAAAAATTTAACCAAATGCTTAATTTGTGGAGTTTAATTAACTAAGAACAGTTAAACCAACCTTCTCGTTCAAGCCATATTTAGAGGGGGCTACAGGGCGCAGTTGACCCGCGTTGCTGATTATGAGAGGGTGGCCAATTTTTTGTACTACATTATATTTGTATTCGATAAAATGAGGCGATTTAATTGTTGCTTTAGGATGGAAAATTCCTTAATATGACTCTGCTTCTCATTGAATGCAGACAAATTTTATATAAAATTATACTGCTTATGAGTCAAATATAATTTTCCACCAATTCCTAGAACAAAACGAGACTGCCGCAATCGAGTGCTAAGATGTATTAAAGAAATAATTAGTATGGACAAATTTTGAAGCTTATTTTTAATAAAAAAAAAAATAATAATAATAATCATAATAATAATTTTTAAGACTGATAATATTAATGACTGATAATGGCAATACAATTAATTGTCAGAAATTAGCTGAAACCCGAAAAAGACGGAAACTTTTTTCTATTTTATGTTTTATTAGATATACAAAACACAACTAAAGCACTAAATATTTCATTGTGAGTGGAAATACCTAACCCACCTTGATTGTTATATTTCAATATCGAACGCTAATTGTCAAATTATTATTATGCATGTTTTGCATAATTAATGCCTTTGGAAATTTCGAATACCCTTCTACATTAACTATTCGTTTTTAATTTACAAAAAAAAAAAAAAAGCTGATTTGTAAAAAACTGGTGTTGCTTAATGCGTAAATATTTCTAGTTTTTCATAATTTCTTTTTAGTTTTTCCTGTTGATTAAGATAAGTGCGAGAAAATGACTTTTTAAACCCTAAAATTAAACTAATTTTCTACTATATAATCATCCCCGAAGTTTAAGATTAAAGTATTTTTAATGTTTCTTTTGATCTTTTGATCATTTAACACAAAAAAAATATATATATTTAAAAAACCCTATTGTAGAAAACTAATATTCGCGTGCATACAACACACCGATCAGAACTAAAAACTTAACATTTATCTATTCATACACGTCGTATTATAAATATAGGTATTAAAACACATCACGGGCTACTAGATAATTTTATCTATTATAACTTTTTTTTTGTTTCGTCACTTAAAAATTTTCATTTTTATAAAAAAGTTAAGACACGTTGTTATTTAAATTAAATATCATAACTAGTGATTGCACACTACTCACTTGTGACATTGGAAAGTAAATTACACATAAATTTGTTTTAAAATGTTTTTTAATGTTCTTAATATTACCCATATTGCAGTATTGCAGACCATATAATGACTCAAACTGACATTCTCAAAAACATAAAATTTAGACATGGTTTCGTTGAATTTTGCACAATAGTTTACAAAGAGAACAAAATCGAATGCAATTTAGTACTTTGATCAATTTATTTATTTTAAAGAAATAGTATAAAAATGTATTAGTGCTCTTACAGGATTTATACGCACATGTGGTTGTTTTTATTTAGTAGTTCTTACTACATTTTATTGAATTATTACGTAATTAAGAATTGTTAATCACCACGATAAATTGATTTTGAATTTTAAAATAGAAGTCAATGAAGTCGAAATTAAAATTAATTTTGAATTTTATATTGAAATACATACTAAAGACACTGTGAATCGTTATGAATATTATGTTTTTCTTGTGATATTCGTTACTTAATTATGTCGTATAATATTAAACTAAATACAAATTTTCAAATTATCATTGTGTGTGTGAATTTTATTATTATTTATATTTAGTTTTAGTGACTGGGCACAGTCAATGCTCCAATATATACCATACCATTTTTGTATGATTATCTCGTTTTATACATAATATAGTGTTGGGCCAGAATAGAGCCCCAGTGGATTATTTTTTATATAATTGTTAATTTGTTGAGCCAATGATGTTAATATTTATATTATATATTTTTGTGATGCTGTGTAACGATAGTTACCATTTTTTCTTTTTATAGTTTTAAGTGCATACATACTTACGCGGACACAGTTGCACACCTCGCCGCACACTAGCACTCACTGTTTTTGCTCAGCGAACCCGTCTACTTCCTTTGAGTATCGCTACACTACAGTACACCCATATACATATACATAATATGTATTAACAAAATAGCTGGTCGGTTGGTAAGTAGTTGTGTGACACGAAATATTTCGGTTACATGTATGGGTTCATTCCCATACAACCAACATAGTTAGATATACGATAAATTACATTATTATATAGGTAGTATACCGTGTTCAAAATAATAAGTGCGTTGAAAAAATTCTCGAAAACATCAAACGAAATTTTCCTCTATACACGCTATAGTAAATATGTTGTAAAACATGTGAACTTACATGGGATAAATATTTTTTGGGAATAAACTAATGCTAATTTCGTTACGTAGTTATGCACGAGATGACGAACAATTATAATCAACTTTTCATTTTTATCGTTCTCTTATGTGGATATTTTCACTACGTTTTTCATATAAAGCACGTGTGTTGTCTGTTTTATTATTAATAACGATACACGCAACGAAGCACAACGTAGCAAATACAAATCAAAAATCTTGTCAAAATCATCCCATTTTGAGAGTAAAGAAAATATTTTATTTTAAATTAAGTATTTTAATGTCTTTTTATTTTTAATTTTCGTATACAACAAATTGTTTTTATTTTACCTGTAGGTAGAATATAATATTGGACCAAAACCTAACCTAGTTGTTAGGTTTTTTTGAAGTTATTTTCGCTGTGTGAACGGCTTTGATATGACTTAATTTGTTAGTGTTGCACTGTTATACCTGCTGAAATGTAATGGGATTAAGCCAATCTAGTTACATATTTAGGATCTTTTATAATTCGATAATACCGACGAAAAAAAAAAAAATAAATAATTTTCGATTTTGTTTACAACTCGATATTGTGGTATATATCCACTAGAAAGTAAGTCATTCGCACATATTTGAAAACACTGATGTATAAAACTTCAAACACCTGTTGTCTGGTATAGTCATCGGTCGTCGGGTATTTACACAGATGTACAGTTTATCGTGAATTCATTGATGTGAAATACTTAATTAATTAAGTAAGTACCTGCTTGTTTTCTAAAAGTTAGTTTAATTAATAGGTAATGATAGATATAGTATTAATATGTACCTATGTTTAATTATTTAAATTTGATTAAATTTTATATTATGTATAGTTAAATTGTAAAAACTATTTGACTATTCGAAGATAACACTGATGGAAATTTAGTATAAGTTATCAAATAACTGAAAATTTAATCTTCCTTCCTGTGAACAAATGTAATACCATTTTTAAAAGGATCCAAATATTTGATAAATTTTATAGATCAAAAATAATATATTCGAAATAAAATTCGTTAGAAATCATAACAAATATTTCGAATATCATTACAATAACTTTTTGATTACAGAATATTATTGGGTACCAGTTTTTAATTTACTATTATATTTTTTATAACTAACTAATATTACTGTAGTGTTTTTATCAATAATCACTATTATCATGAACTAATATTATAACGTATCTAAACACAATAACAATCATAATATCCTACTCTAAAAATATAATTTTACTTTAAACATCAAGTTTTTTCAGTTTATTATTTGAATATTTGTTTTAAGCTTGATTTGAAATGATCATTATTATTGATACAAAAACTATTCATACAACTTTTAACGCAAAAATTAAAAATATTCTTATAAACAAACGATAAAAACTCTTTTTTGTCTGCTAAGGACTTATTATAATGATCTAATTCAACAACTTAGAAAATTAAAAATGTGGTTAAAAAGTAGCTAGTAATAGTTTCGTTGCGGACCCTCGTGGATATTAGAATTAGGGCTGAAAAATAGCGTAACAGTAAAATATTTCATGGCAGTAATACTTGTAAAAAAAAATTTAAAAAATAATACATTATTTCTATTTTTCAAAATACTTATTTCATTTTTAAAATAATATAAAATTTGAATTTTGAGTTCATATCTGGTCTTGAAAAATAATTTGGTTAATAACGTAAATTAATAACGTTAATTTCCATAATTTACCTTAACACAGAGATTTCAAGTTTAAATTGCATAACTAATCCAAAAACCTCTGTCGTTATTGTCAGCTCATGTGGTACAATCGATGTGCAACAAATTTGCTCCTAACCACGAATATTGGGAAAATATGTACCAGGAACTTATGCGGTGATCGTGACGGCGAGTAGACTGCCACGACTGTCTCTAACACGGCTGTTTTTTTTTTTTTTTGATAATACAGCCACGATTTCACTGATGAAACTGAAAATGCGTTGACCATACGACCCTGGTATCGGGGACTCAATTTCGATTCCAACTCGACGGAATTTAAACGAAAGTAGGTTTGCTTTATTTTGCTTATACTTAAAAAATAGTCATCAAAAACCTTTTTACAACGATATTATTTATTTACAAAAATGTTTAAAATATAGATTAATTTTTACAAACGGTATTGACTTACAATGTAATGTTATTGTTATTAAAAACAAGTTATATAATATTATCCACCTACACCTCGATTTAAGATAGTAAAATATTATAATATAATATATTTAATAGGTATCTTAAATCGTGATCTACACTCAAAGATACTATTACTATGTAATGTGAAAGTAAAATACTGTTATAATGTAATTATTATTTAGATAATATATGAATTTGGCGACAATTAATTTAATACTTCAACCTGCCATAGTACTATATTGTTTTTATTTTATTACTAATAGAAAAATAAATTACGAATAGCAACTAAAGAAAATATTAATGATTAAATATTTTAAGAATATTTAGACATTTCTTAAGATGTTTATGGATAAGTTATATTTTGTTCTTTAATATTATTTTTGTTTTTCTGAAAAAAGCTTGAAAATTTAAAGCAAGGTTCCCCAAAAATTAATCATCCTTTCATACTACCTCAATAAGTTTATGGTCCGACATTCTTTTTGTCAAAGTTGAATGTTTTATTAAAAAAGAAAAAACGATTTTAGTAATTTTGTTATATCAATTAAAGAAACTTAAATCACAGTGACTTTATTACGCATATTATTAGTATAAGTACCTAGGTATACTACTAAAATATAATAGTGCTTATAATTTGCTTAAAAAAAAAATAAATTATCATAAAAAACGACAAGAGAATACAGAGATAACAAGGGATAATGTTTTTTACCTTTAAGTTATTTTATCCTTATTAATAAATATAAACTAATCATAAAACATTAAACAGCTTTATTAATATAATACATAATTTAACAAAATAAAATTGATTTTACTGAAAGCAAATTTGTTACGTTGTGTACCGTTTGTAAAACACTTGCAGGTTTAGCATCCTCTTATTAAAAAATGGACAATTTTATAATAAACTAGGCATTATCCATAATAAAATAAATGCTTATGGTTTATATTCCTTTTTAAACTCTTTTAAGAAGAAACTAAAAATATTTTTAAAATTGGGATGTTTTTGACTAAATTTTAAAGACAGGCTTAAAATTATAATCAATTTATTATAATAACCATTTCTTTTTCTGTAACCAATGGTAACCGTAACATACAAACAAAAAATATTAACTTTTTGTGACTTGCTGGCCAATAATTTCTCAAACCCCTCTTTAAAATAAAACATGTAAATAATCGGATTCGAGGTGTACCGTGTAAAATGTACATCTTCTGTGACAACATTATATGACATCGCCCATAATAAAATAAAATGGCGTGCGATGATATTTTGTATTGGGTAAAAAAAAATGTCAAGTTAAAATTAAGGTGTTTTATCGATAAAAATTACACTCTAAAATGTATAAGACAAAAGTGTTTTGATAGTGGAAATAATCCGTTATGCAACTGCAAAATATTGGATTTACGTTTTAAAAAATATCGATACAAGCTCTTGGCCCTTTTAACCGCCACATAAAAACATGGATTCTACCTTCTACCACAACCGATCTAAAAATATATACGAGCGCATGTGTAAAGGAATTGCCTATACGAAAATAATAAAATAATAGATTGAATACTTAAATAAAAATTAACAAACAGTTGTAGTTTTAACGTACATATTGTCATTTAATATCATACATTTTAAATTGTTCATTTCTTCCTTTTTGGCCGAGCATGCGCCGCTTACCTAGCTTATCCTGATGCCTGACCACTAGCAAGCCACTATAGTTCACACACACACGAACATTATATTTTATTAAGAAGACACTTGTTGTCTTCGACTAACAAGTGAGTAACAAAGCAAATTTACGTTCAGCAGATCACGGTTAGCTCCGTAAGTTTAAAAATTAGAACGAATCAACTTATAACGAAACTTGATGGTAACACCATTTTCTATGTTTGTAAGTTGGTTTTTTTTTTTTTTAATGATTTTTCAATTTTTAAGTGAGTTGTGAGCATTTCAAATTTACGCTATATTATATAAGTATAACTTGCTAAAAAATTGATTTATTGTAAAAACCCAACTTATATGAACACAGTTAATGTCGTTAATTAATAATAGGTCGATTCACTCTAATTTTTAAACTAACGGAGCTAAACGTGATTTGTTGAGCGTAAATTTGCCATGTTACGCACTTGTAAGACGGAGACAACACACGCGGGTGTGACGTCCTCTTAATGTAAAATTCAGTGGTCGGCAACCTGTGGTCCACGAGATACATACAGTTCACGCAACTATTCCCTACAGCTCGCTCTAAAATGACGATTAAATTGAATATTTTATATTTTTAGTTATTCCCTTAAGTCTACACATTTTACATATTATTATATAAATGATAATTTAATAATTGAACTGTGTTTTATTCATTGCGTCTCGGTCTCGTGTTACGTAAAGTGATGAACAATTTTTTGGAAGAGAGAAGACGTTTCAATGCCTAAAAATGAAGTAACGATTTCTAAAATGTCATTTTTTATTGATATATTGAAGTAGGTATACGAATGAACTTGATACAAAACTATTATAATTGGTATAAAAATCAACATATTCCTGATATGTGTTCTCATATTAAGTATTTTAAAGAAAAGTTGACATTTTTACATTTTACGGTCTCATCTTGAAAAAAAAATGAAAATATAAAGTTAAACCATTTTACGGCAATCCTTTATTGTCTTGAATAGCAATAATACAACATGATAAATTTGATATTAAAAAAAATTAATATAACCCCGCGTGATATTCCTAATAATAAAATTAAGTACTATAATCTGCACATAATAAAACATACTAATAATAGTTTAGACTACCTAAGTGATCGTTTCTGCAATTGTTTTTTGTTGAATACAATTTAACATACCTATTTATGACAATGACTACTTCAATGTGTAGATACACTTGGGCTCGTAGGTACTTACTACTGTAAAGCAGAACGGTTGTATATTTGTTTATTTGTTTATTTTTATCGTTCGTAAAAAATCAAAGACACCCAAATACGATTTTTCAATCTAGACTATACAATATTTTTAATAAAGGTGATGGACAGTTCAGTCACCATTGACCATTGACGTTTTCAAAACTTTCAGGCTCCAGAAGCTGTAACATATAGAGTAGAAAATAGAAACTACAGAAGCTAGGAAGTATTGTAAGGGTTCACTATTAATAATGCACACACATTTTATTTTGGATATCTTTTTAATTGAAAGATAATATTATTGATAATCCATTGATATTACATTCATAGATAAACATATAATTGCATTATATTATTTAAAGTTACATGAATTTATTCATATAATACCATAATACACATAAAAAGACTTACAGTGAATGGTAATGCAAAATTATTTGCACGGGAAGAAAACACGTATTTTCATAATATGAGCACTTAATTCTAACATTCCAAAACTTAATTTCTATCTCCTACATCGTGTGAACCAAATAATAAGTTAAGAGTATTGAACCGTGGTTACTACATAATGATATTATATAATATATAAAGGAACCTGGGAAGTCTTAATAATCTTCTAGATAATATATTATCATAATATCTGAGATGGATAGGGTAGTTACATAAATTCAATGTTGAACTTAAAATTAGTTTATTACATTAATTAACTTGTCTAATAATATATTATTATCGTAATGGAAAGTTTAAAATAAAATAAGTATAAGTAGGAAGTTAATTTAATAAATTACGCAAATTCGGTTTTATCTCACCGAGAATCTTACAAATTATTAGTATATACATAAAATAATTATTCTAGTTCAATCAATAATTACAATAACATAAAATGTACTCGTTGTTAACGGAATAAAAGTTCAGCCATGTTGTACGTGTTTAGTTATGCAATGTTCCAGAAATAATATTCGGATACCTTTCATTATTTAAAATATACAATATAATATTTAAAACTTAAATTAGGTTCTTAAAAATAAGTAAATGTAAATTAATAGTTGATTTTACTTTTTAACTACCAACGTACACTTTTCTTATCAATGCAATTCAATGTCTCAAAAACGTTTTAAAATTTCTTTGAAAAATCATAATAAGTAGTTCAGAATAATAATAATAATAAAAAAAAAGAATTTATTTTCCGTTATAATTAAAATAAATAATCAATAAACATTAGCCTTACACGCTTAATCATCATTCAGATTAATTTCATTTTCATTTATCGTGTATTCTAAAATAAACAAGAATTATTCTATAATAAGTATCTTGTCTAAAAAGACGACTTTAGAGAGTATATCCATTTCAATTATCGTAACTTAAGATCCCACTCGTTCACTTATATATAATATTATCATAAAGGTAGACAAACATTAAGCAACGTAATATTAAATATTAATCAATAGTTAGTAATTACCAACTATATTTAGTTGCAAGTTTAAGTTATATGAGTAGGTATGCATTGATATTATGATATAGCTGTATAAATATTTTATTTTATACATTAAAAACGATTTACTAATATTCCAACTAAACGCAATATTATGATAATTGATTAAATATTCACGATATATGTATATAATATATATATATATATTATTTGATATTCATTATTATTATTATTATTATTATCATCTAATAGTATAAATAACATCGTGTGGGCCATAGCATGGTTTACGGGTAGTTATTAATACGCCATACGTATATTCGCCTGAAATTACATAATATACACAACATTACCAACAGTATAGTCAATTTAGAGCAGTATTACAAAATATGGCAAACAAATAAAATATCAATCGAACTATATACTTTCGTCGTATGATTTCAATTCCGCGTAAAATTATATTGGATAATAATATGATGTATAAGGTGTATTGCATGCATTACAATAAAGAGCGTGTTGTATTGTGGTGGCAGTAGCGGCGAAAAAATATAGTCACAATAGTGTGTTCAATTTACTCGAATTTTTAAATCACTTAAAAGCGGATTCGAGCCGTTTTTGCGCGGTGTATTTCTAGGGCTTCGTCTGATACCATACGGGTTTCCTTCTGTATAGGTAACCAATTAGGTGTTCGTTTAATGTTAGATATTATACACAACACAATGTTGATAACTGACACTACCGAGATACAGTGCCTAACTATTTTGAACTTGTCGCGAACAACTCCTTTGTCGCAAACTTGTTCAAACGACTTGCAGTCGACTCGAAATATTTTCGAATCACAAATAAATTAGTTTCTGATTTATGTATTTTTATTTCAAAAACGTATATGTCGCTTCGAACGCCAAAATATAACGGTTTCTCCGTAACGACTGGCGTAGGTAGGTATACGCTGCTATTATTGTCTGGTTTTACTGCAGCATATCGAGCGGAGCGAATACTGTCATTGGTTATCGGTTATTTTTATTAGTTTCACACAATGATATGTTTATATTTAAACGCGGTTTCTCGGGAGGCAGTTAAAAAAAACTCGTCAATTTTATTTGCTATATACTCAATGGCTCTGTAGATTGGAAAGTGAACACAGATCGGCATTTGAACGGGAAATGTGTTCAAACTATTTTGGTGCCGTATAAAGTCTTTTGACTCTGATTTAAGCATAAGTAATTGCGTAAAAAACGGTAAAAATAGCATCGTCGAAGACCTGAACATACAATGAACATTTAAGGATAAAAAGAGAACTTCGCTTAGAGTTACAGAATTAATTTCTACATGTAAAACACAATACCTATATATTCGAATATTCGATTTGTGTAGGTTTAAATAATAATAATTGGAGTCGAAATTGTCGAAATCTGTGGGTGTATATCATGTTATATATATCCTATAGTCACTACTTGAAAAACTAAATCTACGGCTAAGTAACATACACACACACACACACACACACACACACAATGTACAAAGATAATATTATGACGCACATCGTTGTTAAAACGTTAGAATTCGTAATAATAATAATAATGTATGATATTAAAAATTTAGATTCGGTGCTAATTTTACAATTCGATTTATCTGCAGACGTTTAAATCGAAATTCGAATACGACATGAAAAATAATATTATACTATTTATTAATTTATATTTTTTTACGCCATTTTCCGCAAATACAATAATATTATAGTCCAGCTCGTGTGGATAAGTAGTATAGACTCTTTTTTTAACTCGTACACGGCAGTAAACATTAAATTTACATTTTCGTATACAGCTGCACAAATTTAATATCATATATTATTGTAGTGGGGAGTTTGGAACTAGAAACGAAAACGCGGTAACGGCGGTCACGTGTAGTGTCGTCATTACTACGATGATAATAATATTATTATATGCCAACATTGCCAACAGAGCTCTATTCAAATAAAGGTATGTTTTCTTTTATAGTTTTATCGAATTTCGGTAGACCAAGGTCGTAACTAATTCGCTTGTATTTGTGTGTGTGTGCGTGTATATCGCGTGTAGCCGTGCGATAACACTCACGCGTGCGCTTCAATAATTTGGTGCGCGCGTTTACTACCTGACGATCTACCTGTTATCATTGGCATCGTTGCCTTGGTCGTTTCCGCGGTCATTATTCGGACCAGCTCCTCCTCGGTCGCCTCTTTCGTGGTCATCGTCCGATTTTCCTCCTCGGTAACCTCCTCCGTGGTCGTCGTCTGAATTGCCTCCTCGATCACCTCCGTGGTCGTCGTCCGGACCTCCGCCTAGGCCGCTTCTTCCACGATCGTTGTCCGGACGTCCGCCCAAGTCTCTTCTTCCGCGATGGGAGCCCGGACCTCTTCCTCGGTCACCACCGCCGCGGTCTTTGTCCGGACTTCCATCTCGGTCGTCTCCACGGTCACCTTTATGACTTTTGTTTGTGGTGACATCCGTCGGGATAATATAATTCCATAGCGAGCGGTGGATTGCACTACCGTCTTTGGAGGCGACGTGCAGTCCCGGCACCGGCGGCGGCCCGCTCGCATACGTTTGCGTCGCCGAAACGATAGCTTTTGCATATCCGGCCGCGGCGGTGGTGGCGTTCATCGCTGCAATAATGGCCGCGGTCTGGTTTTCGGAGACCGCGCTAAGCCCCATGTCTTGGACATGGGGCGACGACCCTTATACTTTGCCGTACTTGCTCACCACGCAGTACACCATGAGGCTGAGCAGGAACCCGCCGGCCACGGCGACGAACTTGGAACACGCTTCGAAGTCGTCCTGGCTGTTGTCGTTTATGGCGGCCCGTAGCTGTTCCTGACGCCGCCTGTTGGCCAGCTTGCGCGCCAGCTCCGGAAACGCCAAGCTCTGCGTGAACGTCAGCTTGTGCAGCGAATCCGACAGGCTGTGCATGCCTACGCTGCCCCTGGTGGCCATCCGCTGCAGGTCTGCGAATTCCGGTTCCATGGCGTCCGAGTACCGGCCCGTCCAAGTGGAACTCCGGCGCCTGCCCCATGGCACGCTGTAACGGTGGCCGCCGGGTCCGCCCGATCCGGGCACGCTCAGCGATGACGCATCCGACGATGCAGCTGACAGGTTGCCGCCACCGTCCATGATCGCAAAGTCGACGGCCTGTTGGGGGTTATATAATACAATACGTTAAAAATAATGATAATAAGTGTGTGTGTGACCCTTACAACATTCCTCGGGATAGGCCCGAGTAATAATCAAAGGCGGATCCAGGGGGGGAAGTGCCACCCCCGTTGAAAAAAAATAATATTAAATACATTTTTGATTGAGGGGGCTATATCTATATTATATCATTTTTCTTGTAAAGTGCCCCGACCTTAAATACATGCAGGATCCGCCCTTGGTAATATATAATGTCGTGTCGTTAAAATGCGACGTAAACATCTCGTGAGATGTGGAAAATTATCGCTAAAGGTCATTCAAAGGGGGCGTGGTGGCTTCTCGTCTTTCGAGTCTGTTTGGAACTACTGCCAACTCCGTTTAGTTTCCAGGGGGCAATGAGTACCTTAGATCATAAAGGCGATTTAATTATAGACGTCTTTATTGATATTACAATATTAATCGTGACTGCAATACTACCACGTATCTACAGTCCACAAACCTAAAATTTATTCAAGAGTCAAAATAAGTAATTCATTAGGTTCTGTAAAAATAATTATCCAATTCCGTTTCTCAGCAATGCAAAAAAGAAACTTAATATTGTTTAAAGAAGACATGGTTTTCAATAAAATAATAATTATTACATAGGTTTTTTTTAATAGCACTAAAGAGATAAATATATGAGCAAATTATGAAGATACCAAGTAGGTATTGCAAGATTAATAGTTATGTGTTATCGAAATACAAATGTTTGAACTTTTATAGATAATTGTTATTTATATTTATTGTAATTACAACTGTAATTTTATTGAAAAATACTTACCAAACTTAACGAAACTTGTAGAAAAAACTACTATCTATTTGATGGTATCAAAAATTATTATTTATTTAATATATTATTATTTACCAATACAATAGGTATTATTTTTCTACTATATACGTTTTTAATAAAAGAAAAAAAAATTAAAATAATAACTAATAGTTATTAAAGCTTAAGTTTGAGTCAATTAACCGTTCTGAAACACTTTATCGTTACATTCAAAATGTATGTAGCCCGGACAGAACTGCATTTATTATCACTTTAAGTTGATGTCTACTAATCAGAAAGTTAAGCAAATAAAAAATTTAAAAGTATAAATTCTTGTGTCTTATATGGTACCTATATAATATAAACAATGATTAAGATAAATATTTTTGGAATTTGCATCTTTTTTATTGTTTGGTGCAATACAAATGCATAGTTTATACTAAAATGTGTTTCATTACTTAACGATTCTGCTTTTAAAATTGTAGGTACATTGTTTTTTTGATTTAAAATAAATTTTTTTATACATATTAAATTGTACTATTATAGTGTTCTTTTTTTTATAACAATAAATCGTAAAAAACAGAAAATAAATAATAATTGATCAAGATTTTATAAATAAATATTTAAAAAAAACGAATTAAACTTCTGTAGTCTAAACAGGGTAAAGGGGGAGGAAAATATTTGAAGGTAATTTTAAAAAAATATACTTGATATAACTCGTTTTATATATACGTAAAAAAATTGATTTTAAAAAGCACCAAATTGCATAATTCAATTTTTTAAAATAACGACCAGGGAACTTTAACAAATACTAACACCAATAAAGTAAAAAAAAGAGAACATATTTTGTAAGTATATTTTTAAAAAAATGGTCTTCATATTATGACCGAAATTTCAAAAATATGAAAATTTATAATTTGTTCAAGGCATATTTTGTTGCATCTGCATGCATGTTAAAATTTAAAAATAAGTTAATATAGGATATAATTTTCTGACATAGGTAATCAATAATCATAAATATATATATATAATTATATTATAACGGTACTATTAGTATATTTATTATTTTTACAAAAACAATGCAAAATATTATATTCAATTTTTAAATGTTCATCTAAAAATTTACATTATAATATACACAAAAAAATGTCTAATTAGGTTTTAAAATATTTTAACATAAAAAAACTCATAAAAATGCATCACCTTCTAAGTCAGCGATTTGGTCAGAATTGAATATGTGTGTTAAATTTAATATTATGAAATAATATACTGATATTTTACAAAAAAAAAAAAATGTTTTTTCTCTCTCACACTTATACTTATTTTATTTTATTTGTATGTATAAACACTCTTAAATATTAACATTGTTGAATTATAATTATATATATTTTTTTTGCAACATAAGGGTTAATAAATCAGCAACTCAATTGCATAATTTTATTTTAATATTTTGTAAACTTTTTTTACACTTTATCTGCGATCTAAATGATATGTCAATTACTAAACTATTGTTCAAAATAATATTGTGTCTGTTATACTACAGCATATATTTTTTAGGTCAAAACAAATAAATAACATAAAATATTTCATATATTTGTACATATACCTAATATGTTTTTTAAACCATATCAGTAGATTATGCAACCGATTTTTTAAATTCTCTGTAAATTGGCCTATAATAATAATATTATGAAATAAGTTTGTCTGTTCGTCAGCTTTGTTTTCGATATCGTTTGACAATTTGACACTACATAATTTTTATAATTATACATCAAATTGTTGAGTTAAATTGTTTTTCCTGCCTCTATTATATTCATTCTCTGCTTATCTTTATTTAAAATACTTGTATAAATAATAATTACTTATACCTATATTTAAATTATTGGTTCGATAATTCCATTACATGTTTTACAGACAGCAGGCACACATTACTTCAATAACAACTATCGCAGACAAAATATATATCTTGTAATTACATAACGTTGGTTTTACGTAGGTGTTTGATTACTAAACCGAAAATATTAATACCTACCAATTTTGTGTCTCTACCTACGCTTTACTGTGTATCTATTAATATTCGTATCATTGAATCAAAGCTGTCGGGAACTTAGTTATTTACTTTAACAAGCTATAAATTAATGTAGGTATATTTACCGAGAATACTCAATACTATTATTTATTATTTTATTATTTAATATTAATTTTAATTGATATTATTGATGTTAAATGTTTATACCCGTAGTCGTTTTGTCTTATAGGTATTTAGGGTAACATAACAATATAATGATAATATATTTATGTCACATACTCACGTTTACATATCGTAATCATTCTTTTAGTAAAACGGACATTCAGTTTATAAAAAAAAGCGATCATACCGTGCTCAGGGTTTTTGAATGCATAAAATGAATAATTTGCGTCCATCACGTTAGAGGGATAAGTCTTTTTTAAACATCACGAAATGACAAAAAATCGGACAACTTTTCATAATGTAAATGTACCAAATGATCGCATTGCATAATAATTAATTGCATTATATATTATCTGGATATCCATTTGGGTTTTTATTAGTACGTTGGTAATTTGTGCTTACGTTTTAAATTTTCCTATAAAAAAACGAAATAATTACCTCTATGCTTTTTTTAGGTCATTTATGTTGCGTCTGGAGTAGTTATTATATGATTCATATTGCTACTTTCCGGATTAATCAGCCAGATATATTGAGAATATCATTTTATATCAAAACTTTCAGATTCAAGGACAACAAATTTAGATACAACACGGTGTATAAGACAGAAAAAGACGGAGACAACAATAAAATATAAATTTATATTATGTAAAAATGTCAGTTTGATTATATATTTGTAGATATAGCACGAGTGTAATTTAAAGACAAATAATTAAGCTCACGTGAAACAGTCGTTGAAATATGTTAAGGACAAGGTTATTGTAATTATTAAAATGTTAGTAATAAAAGTAACAATAAATCAACGTCCAGATAAAGATATTAATTGCTCGATGTGATTATTTAGTACCTATTTCGAATGAAAAAAATACTTATGAAAATAGTAAATATATTTTTAGTGATTACACAATACTTAATACAAAATTACAACTTTTATTTCATAAACATTACAATAAACAATTTTAACGTTAATGAAGAAAAAACACTAATTTTACATAACAAAAAAAAAATGTTAAAATACTGTAATGTATAACTAGCTACCTCCAGTCCACATTTATTTAATTGTTTTCCAATATAAGTATAATATAACATAAACAATTTTAATATGCATTCATAAAAAACATGATCGTTAAATTATTAAATATGAAATTGTACAACTAAACTATAACTCAAACGAAATGAATCGTTTTTTATTTTAATTGAAAAGTTTTTTTTTTATATGTTTCGTAAAGACATGTAACAAATTACAATTGTTATTTTTCTTCAGTTAATATTTATCATATAATAAAACAGTTTTTGGTAAGATATTGATTAACGCGGACTCAGTGCCTGATAAAGCCAATATGTTGGTATTATCACTACGTTGTTGTCTACAGTACTATCTAGAATCTTATTTCCATCATTATAGAACAGTTGTCTTTGATAATTTATTATTTTTAAATTAAAACGAACGATCTGAATAATCGCTGATTGCTATTCAGGCCTCAATTATTATATTATGTAACTAGAAATTTGGTCTTTGTTGGTATATATTATAAACATATAGTTTTGTAATAATCAAATTTAATTGCAATCATGATGTCAGAGTCCGAAAAAATGAAGTTATTTTGTCATTTGATTTTATTGTTAAAAATACAAAAATATATTGAAAAGATATGTAAATTATACAGGAATTTTTTTATTTTATATTATTATGTTTAAAATGTTCTTATTTATTTGAAAGCATTTTTATTTATTAAAATAAAGTTGTTGAAAAATCTTTGTGAAGATGCGCAGGTGTCAAAATATTTCAGACGTTTCATTTTATTAGTTTGATTAAAATAAATATATAAAATTTGAAGTTATGCTAAAGTCAATAAAATAAATTATTATTGTTTTATTCTGTTTGATTTTTTTTTTTTTTGCTCCCTCCTCCCACTAATGAAAAATAGTGAAAACCCTGGATAACCTACTACCATTATATTATCTACTAAATTAATATTTTTATAAAAACGAGTTCGAATTAATTCAATTTAAAAATATAAAACTCACTGAAGGTCAACTTTAAAATAGTATCCAACTATTTGAGATTTTTAAATGTATATGATACGATGCATTACAAAGAAATATTATCTGCTATTGAAGTACAAGAGGATTATATCATTCTGAAATTATAGCTAAAAATTTAAATAAAATGGTTAACACCTTACAGCAATATTACACTACTTAAATAACACACAAAAAAATGAAATGTTATACTTTGAAACCTATACAGTTCAAAATGAATAAAATGTTGTAGATATTTATACGTTTTTTAGAAGGTTATAATAATAGGATGTCATTAGATTTTTGTTACATTTTATTGCATTATAAAATTATTAATGCTAAACATATTATAATTATTCATAAATGGATAATCATTTTATTTCAAGATGTATGTACCAGGTACCTACCTACTAGATTTTTATAACTTTTTTTTGTTATTCCTGACGCACTAATCAAATTTAAGTGAATACTATTCTTAATTACACTTGAAATAACTATAAGAATAGTATATTGTATTCGAACTGTATTGTATCATATTTCCATTTTTTTTTTTTTTTAAATAAAAAGTATATTAAGTACCTAAACGTGCGAATTTTCACTTTTAAATAACTGGTACTTAGTTTTAATCGAAACATCTATATCATTATTTGAAAATTATATTTGAATTAAAATAAGTTTTATTATATTATACTTAGGTATACAATTTTTATATATATAAAAAAAAACACAAGTACATGTATTTTTAAATAGAATAATGTGCTTGAAAAGATAAAGTTTAAGTACTTCTTAAAACTTTTTTTCATAAATATTAGGTAAACAACGGGAGGTATAATATATATAAAATAAATTTTAAATTAAAAATAAATGTTTATAGTATAGGTATTAGGTATTGATAGAAAGTGAAACGCAAACAAGTCGCAACTAACAAATATAAAGAAAATGAAAAATATGTATTTAAATAAAACTGTGATGAAAAAAAAACTATTTTTGGTCATGTTCAGACTATATAGGTATTTTTATTTTATAATAGATACCATACTTATTATATATATATATATATATATATATATATAAACAGTCTTGAATATAATTTTTAATAAACCTTTGATATATAATTTACAAAAACTCGAATGTTATGGTTGACTTTGACTAATTTACCTACTCAACTGATGAAAATATTTAGTATAAAATATAATAATACTTTAAAGACTTGAGTTAAATGGTTACATACAATATTTCACTGTTTCAGGAAAAATATAAATATGCATATAAATATAATTATATTATATACATTACAATAACGAACATCATCATGTCATATAATATAATACCAGGTATTATTAATACCTATACAATCTATTCAATTTATCGTTTAATGAAAAGTTTTCTATTGCATGAAATATATTCTATTTTGTTTGTACACTAAGAAATATGAAACAAATATCAATAAGTGGATACACAAATTAATTTTCTAACTTTCAAATTAAATACTTATATAAAGTACCTATATACTGTATAATATATATATACTATTATTTCACTATGTAAAATTCCAGAGTGTATTTCATGAAAAAGCATTCACTTATCATACCTTTTTTCTGTATTTTACTAAACGATGAAAGATGGTTTCGGTTTTATGAAATGAGTAAGATTTTATTAAAAAGTATCTACTCTAATTTTATTGAAAACCCCGAATTATTATTTTATCTAAATAATCATTATTAATATTATAATATTATTACATAATTTGATTATTGATATATACAGAGAAAATTATATTTAACTAAGTCTCATGGGGAACGAAAAAAAATCGTATTATAGAGGGATTTGTTAAATAGAATTAACGTATAATTAAAAATGAAGGTCATGGTTCTCAAAAATAATTAGTTAAATAGAAAACTTCGTTAAATGGAAGTTTATTATTTGTAAGTTTCACTGTATATAATATATTACAGGAGTATTTATTATTTATTGAACCATTTACTTAATAACAACACATAATTCGAACAAGTTTAATATCTAAATATAACGTAATTGAGTTTGTATTTTGTCAAACGCCTACCCAATTTCATACGAGTATTTATAATAATATATTAAACTAGTTAAAATAAGGAGAAACTGTAAAACGTTTTTTTTTTTTTTTTGCAGTAAAAATAATTTAAAATATAATATTGTGTAAACTTTGACAAAGTCAGTCAATAAACTTTCTAAAAGTACCTCAAACTAAATGGTAAAATTCGTCCATTTTTACGAATAAAACTTATAAAAAAAAATAATAGCTGGGAATACTTACATTTTAGAATAGTATTTATCAATTTAAATTTACAATGAATATCAACATAAAAAGTATTTTCTCGTAGTATAATATATAATATAATATGCAATGAATGCTTTTTTATTTATATAACACCTGCTTGTAACTTAATATTTATTTCAAATATATAATTCGTTTTTAACTACACAATCGATTTCATATAATTATATATAAAATTAATGTTAAATTAAATAGCACCTAAGTACTTATTTTTTATTACTTGAGAATAACACTTTTCTCATTTGAAAAGCATATTTTCATAATATTTTATTTTATTTTATCACTGACACGCGTTAAGAATATAACATAAAAAAGTTAAAGATACAATTTCAATGGAAATATATTACATAAATGGGTTCACTAATTCACTATTTAAAATATGGCAGTTTATGAAGGTGTATATAATACAGTTTCACTGTAAGTTTATTTGTCGGTGACATATTTTAAGACGGAATTGTTTATTCTTATTATTCTTATTATTTGTGATATTGGTATGGTAAATTTATCAAATTCACAATATGTAACATTTTTTTTAAATTTTAGATAGAAATAACTTAAGATGATGTTATTATCAATAAAACTCTGCTCCCAACGGTGGCAGACCTAAGAATACATTTTTATTTCATATTCGGTTTCACAAACTTCACTGTAAACTATAGAATATCCAATACATTTATTACTATTAACTATATTGGAATATTAATTCAAATACATGGTTAAATATAAAGGATAGCTAAGTTTGGTGACACTTGACAACGTAACATGACTATATGAAATTCTACATAATATGTTCGAGTTTCCGTCATATTGAATGTGCGCAAACCATCAGCGATTACATACACTCAGTTCAGCGAGAGATTATGTCGCTTTCCCAAGAAAATAATATTCTTTGCGCATCCACACGCGACATCATTAAACAGTGGAACTGGTCTCTTGGGGATCTATAGATTCAAAATATTTTCTTATTGACTGGAGTGTAACTAGTGTAAGTAGTTGTATTTGATTATTTTGTAATGCGCACGATTGCAAAATATAGGAAACGGTCGAATGGTGATCAATACAAAAGGGTTTCCTAGTCGAAAATTATAAACTGTGATATAGCTGTAGAATATTATTTAATTTATAAAAAATATAGTATTCTGTACAGTATCTATATAGTACTTATACATATTATTACCAAGTATACTAAGTACTATTATAGTACCTGAAAGTAACTGTGAATAAGCAACTAATATATCAATGTAAATATAACTATTTGAGAGACAGGCACCACTAAACAGATAAATAGTAGTACGGCGAATTTCGTTACTATGTCACCAAAATAGTATTAACCAAAATCCAACTACTGAGAAACGACTTTATTAACTCTAAAGTGTATACGTATGTGAGCTGACAATTAATTTATATTAAAATCCATTTGACGAACCTAATATTAATTTATATTTAAGGCATTTATGGGGATTATTTATCACATGCCTATATGTACAAGTGGTGGATAAATAAATATGCCCCAGGGTTCGTTACATGTTACTTTAGGAGAGAAGTAAATGTGATTACGTGAAACATTTTTAATGGTCATATTAAATATTAACAACTATAACTATTTCGTAGTAAGTACCTGCCTGTAAAAGACTGAACCGCATAATCAATGCAAAATGTGATAGTTACTCGTGGGAAATACAAATATTCAAGTAGAATTGATAAATTATCTAGGTTCTTACCACCTACCAACAATAAACTGATAAGATATAAATAAATAAAACTACGAAAACTATACCGACGTGGCAACATAATTATTCTAGTTTATTAACACCATTTAGAAGATCTTGTAAATGTTAGCGCCAGCTTTACTTTATACATAACTTAGGATTTTTGTATTTTTGATATTAAGTATCTAAATTGAGGACACATTGAAAATGGGTTATACTGAATCACATAAGAGTTCAACGTTTGTAATAAAATATAAAATAATATTTTCGGTCACACCATATTTATACACTTTGCATGCATAAAGCTACGACTAGTTTAGACGAGTCTATGTCTACATAATGTCTATGTAATAGAGTGGTACTTTTAATGATAAAAATTCATTATATCTAAAAATATACCTTTGTTTTTGAAAATTGTATTGTTAAATATTTAACTTTTATTAGGAAATATTATAACTTATAAGTTTTAATGAGCGCGCGGAGTAGTAAACTTCAAAATATTCATCCTTCAATCACTTTTAAATAAAATGTTATTGCTTTGTTATATAAAAAAAAAATAACTCATTTGACATTTGATATTTATTTTGTATTTATTCATTAAAAGTTTTATAAAAGCATCTTGTCAAATTAAAAAGTTAAAAACCAAAAGTAATATACCTAGTTGTTTTAACATCGAACCTAACATATAAGTGTTAAATATAGTCAATATAATATGAGGAGTGAATGTAAATGTTTTAAATTTCGAAAAAAAAAAATAAAAAATTAACCAACCCTTTTTAAAATAAAAAAGCGCGTTCTTTGTTAAAATAACCACTCTGTAAAGACAAACAATCCACAATTACATGCATATTTAAATGTAATACTTATTTAGGTTTTGACATAAAAATATAAATTGGTATATAATAAAATATAACATTGTAATATCTGACATATCTGATATTAGATTTGATATAACTGTCAACTTCGAAAACTACGTAACATAATATATAACAGAGAGCGATAAGATTAAAAAAACTACTTGTTAAATATTAATAAACGGGAATAATAAATAAATGTGTGTACTTACATTTTGACACGTCATAACATATCTATACAAATGTTAATAAGTAATAAACAAATAACATAGTTGGTGGAACACGAAAGTTATTGTGTTACAATTATCTGCAGATTTTATTCTTTTAAGTACTTAGGCACCAACGTTTTTAATTTTTTAGGTAGATGTGCTTTAAAAACACCATATAAATCACACTCAACTTGGAAGTGATTTATTTTAGGGAGAGAATAGTCATTTTTTTTTATTTATACATAGGTATCATGATATTTGAGACCATCAATTTATCGATACCAACGATCAAAATATATTACTTAGTAAACAATAAAAACTGTTGAGGACATTTTAGCTCTCAGCACATTATCTATTGAAAAATGGGTGGAGACTGGAGGGTAAAGCCTATATGCGATGATTTACCGATATTTAGCATTCACTTTGTTTATAATATAAAAACATAGGTATTCAATTTACTTCAATGGAATCATAGAAAATATACTACTTTCATTCTACACTTGTTTCAGTGTAATCGTGATGTTCTATTCCAAATTACTAAAAAATATTTTAAATTTGATAAAAATTCACTAATTAGTTTATGGTAAAATTTATTGTCATGCTTTTTTTTTTTTATAATTTAAATAGCGCGATTTTTCATTCGAATTAGTGAATTGCATCATAACGTCTAAATTTAAAAAAGATAGTATGTCTTAGTGTAATTGATGAATATTATTCGTTTTATATTCTATAACAACGTATAAGATTTTTTTAACTTGAGCTATTTTTTAACTACTGGACCTAGATAAGTTCACCATCATCACACTTGTCTCATAATAATATCATACATTAGAGTTCTATTATATATAAGAAAGAAAGGATTATCAGTGGTACCTTTTTAGTTATATCCTTTATTACTTTTACCGTACGAAGGGTAACGATGAGAATGAAGAGTGTATGTAAAGAACATACAATTTTAGTACCAGAGTAGATGTATACCAGAGAGTTCTGCGATGAAATTTTACCTATTTAAGGTAATGAGCGAAATTGTGAAAGATACACAAGTCATAGAGTGAGATGTCATGATGAATAATGTTAAGGTAATAACCTACTAATAACTAGACGTTTGGAAGAAGTGAACGAATGATTGTCAGAGCGATAAATGATGAACAGGTAAAGGGTCTAAATATAAGTAAAAGTAAAACAGAGATATTTGTATATGGTTTTGGAGGAAGTAATTGAGAAGTTGACGAGGCATTTTCTATTTATTGATTAATAAAATTCTAAATCCTAATATCGACTAATTGTTAGAAAAATTCCCATAATTATTATTTTTTTTTTTATTGTTATTGCTTATATATTTTAAATTGCAATATGTATCATTATAAATATTTATTATGATGAGCATTTGATTTTTGAATTCAAAGTAGTTCATTGATTATTTTGTCACTAAAACTTCAGTCCCTATAAAACTACATAACTTTATTTGGAAATTATTCAAAACAGAACCTTCAACCTAATTTAAATTGATACTTGGACACTTTAAACTAATTATATTTATTTGATTGTACGCTTAGTCTCTGTATAATCAAATAAAATATAGTCTATTAAATAATACAGTTATGGCCTATGATACAATAATTGCAATAAAGCTACATAAATTTCAAACTAGATGGTATAAAGAATCATGACATTCATTTACCTATCAAGAAATGTTTATGATTAGTTTACAGGTCATCTTATATACGATATGACAGGGTTGAATAAATCAAAAACAATTTAGACAATTAATTTGAAAAGTTAAAATTAAGGCACGCTAAAGAAATACATTCACAATGTTTCAGTTTTATCAGGTTTTTCTGATATTTTAATTGCATATTGTATACTCTGATTATTTGAATTATTTTTTATTTTAGATTTAAACTAAAATATAATAAAAAACAAATATATAATATAAAATGTAATTTAATCTACCTATTTTTAAATTCCCGAAAGTATGTATCGTACTTAATGTTTTATTGTTATTTGTCTCAATGTAAACATAAATATAAAGAGTATAATTATTTTTGAAACTTTCATAAACACAATTTTAATGTACTTTGTAGTGTTTGTACACAATATTTAATTAATTTTAATTTCTTTCACTATAAAATATCTTCAAAAAAAAATATATATATATATATATTGTTAATAATGTAATAGTGAACTAATGAACTACTCAAAGTATTATAATTACGACTTGGAAATATATTATGCATCTAAATAAATGTTTAATTAACCGACTTTGACAAGTGTAAAATCCATTTCAAAAAATTTCCGACAAAATGAGCTTTCTCTTTTTTTTATTTACTAGATTTTAAGGCTTTCAAATTATTAGTTAAGTTCTTTAACCTTGAGTGGTTTTTAGTTATAAGATACATTTAAAATAATAGTAATGACTAATAAAATTGCCTTTGTTCACATCTTAATATGTATGTATTTCGTCATAAATATATGATTTTACATACATTAAAAGTTATATAATATGTTTTTAAAAATAAGAAATAGAAGTTTTAAGTTAAACCTGATAAAATAATATCGCAAAAAGTTAGAAAAATAGAATAGATTAAATAACTATTTTACTTTATTTCAGTAATTTTTACTTCAAAAAGTATCCTAAATTACTATTAAGCAAGATGAAATAATTTAAATTACATAGAGTTTTCAAGCATTTCTGTTTTAATTTTTGGATTTTACAATTAACTAGGTATTGAAAATACGATAAATTAATTTGGCTAAAAGTTTGTGTCTTATAAAAGCGGTAACAAATTGGGAAATTTGAATTCAAGTGAAGCTTTTGAACTTTTATGTTTATGCAAGAAATGTGTTTTAATTTTAAGATATATAAAACATAACAAATACCTACAAGTTAATCGTACCATACTCAATGTATGTGTATCACATGTACATGTAGTCATGTAGATTTAATAAATACCTAAGTATATGATATAGATGTGTAAGCGTACTATGTGTGTTCTGTCTTGAATTGTGTAGATAATACTTCAAGTTATTAAGAAATTTGAGTAGTATTATTATCGTGATCCAGGTGCAAAACATGAATTTATAAATAATTTATTAGACACAAAAAGATACTACATTATGAATTACATATGAGTATAACGAAACAATTGTCTCTTACCAATCAGTTAACGTTATTTACGTCATATATTTTATAATAACTAAAACATAACATTGTCAACAAATTATATCTGTTAATCTTTAATGTCCTTGCCAAACACCATTACAAACATTTTCATCCTAAATTGGTCTCCAAAACTAATAATTTAATACAAGTCACCTATATTTCGAATAACTCTTTCCGCAGAATTTACACTATTGGATTCGCAATTTATAAAACCAATAAATAAATAATTGATTAAGGTATTGGTAACTTCCTCAATACATCACTCACGCACCTTGCACAATTTATTATAATAACATAATTGGTAGTTATACATGATGTATAGATCGATTAGGTAACGTATTAAATGAAAAAAAGTATTCAAAAAGATAAAAATACTTTTTTACTTATTTATTTTTAGAAGCTTATTAATTATCATGATGAAAAATGTTGCTGGAATTTGATCTAAATAGAAGTGTACTTAAATGGATTTTTTTTTTTTAATGTTAAATAATTAATGAAAAGATAATCAAAGTTATTTTATTTTTTTTATTGTTTTATACATAGTTATATAATTGTTTATTATTAAATTGTTATGATTGTACTATAATTTTAAATTTATCTATTTAAATAAGAAGATATATGTACACTGTAAAGTGTATATATCAAATAGATCTTAGCATGACTAAATATTTTTAATCATGTCGTTCGACGTTCATTTCTGACCCATATTTTTAGAATATATCACTGTTTATATTAAAACTGATATAAAAAAAATATATTATAATAATAATAATAACAGATAATTTTTATCTTTTACGTTGAAATAAATTTGAGTTTTTGAAATAGAAAACGGGTAAACATCTACATTATATCTAACGATAGATGATAATGCTAAAATTTGATAATTTAGTTACTAAATTTTAGTGGTGGTATATGGTATTCAATATTTTTTAAACTGATCATAATGCCTAAAATTTTACAAACAAATTAAATTTAAAACTATCATTACCGTTATATATGAATAAATACTATATTACTTTATCGCAATTCATTAATTAATTTTTTTTGCGATTTAAAATTGAAAATTGTGTACAAATAATAAATGAGAACCAAATTTATAAATCTGTGCTTTCTACTGTATATTGTACGCAAGTAGAGCAGTGGAAAATCAAACAATTTAGAAAGTTGCATTTTTTTCATGTTATGATACCCAATCCGAATTTTGATAGAAATTCAAAAGACAGCTTAGAATGTTTAGATATTACTATGTATATTATTCGATGTAGACACTTATATGAATAAAATCAGTAGCTTATTATATAATAATATATTTTAAATGTAAGTAAAGCAAACTAAAAATATATTCAGTTATATATATATATATATATATTATACTTCAATACCAAAATGTTTAATAAATAGGTATATAAAATCTAGGTGTCATAGATAAGCAATCACAAAAATCTTTACTTAGTTTTAAAAACCATCATTATAGGACAAAATAATTTTAATGATTGTTTTATTTTAAATGTATCTAAATTTTAATTAGAAATTATAATTTTTATGAAGAATACTAAAATACCTATACCTGTAAAATAGCTATTCTTAATTATTTAAAAAATGGCAGTATTAAATAAATTATTTAACTTAAGATTCATCAAGTAAATTATTTACAAATTTGTAACGGGTCAAAATGTATTACACTAATTTGAACACATGTCTCATAAATTAAAAAAAACATTTCAACAATATTACGTATGTTTATTATAACTATCGAATACGATTATATTACATACGAGTGTAATTTTAAAAGTATCAAAATATTGTAAATTAAATTTTTCAGTGTGTAAAGTGAAATTTGTGTATTGATATTTAATTATTCAATTAATATCAATTTAATATACAGGTAAGTATAAGTCTTAATGACATATTATAATATTAGGAATTATTCGTGATCAGATTCTACTTCTATGTTTGTCATACTTCATTCTGTTATACAAATATGTTCTTAAAATATCAACGCACTTAAATATTTCCCACAGACAATAAATTATTAAAATTTTAAAATATAATAAATTCTAGATAATTAAAACTTATTTATGAGTTGGTTATACAATATTGTAGTTGTCTAATATTCTAAATAAATTTTTATTTAAACTAAAAATGTATTACCTCCATTCCATTGTGATCTCGAGAAGATGAAGCAATCGGACTAGGATAATTAAAACGGGCACGATCGGGATGCAAATATACAGAACTAAATTGTCTTGATGTCGATGGGCCTGGAACGTCATACATATCAATTGTGGATGAACTGCAGGGTTTATTCATCCTTTGGGCTGGACTTGCCTAAATAAACACATTATATATTAAGTTATAATATTTTCTTTACATATTTAACTTAAAGCGATTAGGTTTTTTTTTTTTTTTTTGATAAAAAAAAAACTATTTTTAACAGTTTAGACTATAGTGCAAATGGTAAATTAAATTTTGCAGCAGTTTTCGTAGAAGAAGAATTCTGGTGGACTTTTTTTTAAACAGTTACAGTCTCAAAGAAAAATATAAATATAGACAGTTGGTGAGATTGTCGGTGACTTAGGTTTGTACCATCACTACACAACTTCTCCAACCATATAAAAATGCATATATAGGCGTATTGCGTATTAGACCACTTAATAACTACCACACATATAAATCAAAATTAACTCAAACTAATTTTGTGACATTTTTTGTGTATGAAAGAACTAAATTCATACAATACATTTCTGCAGTTGTCTAATTTGTTCATTATTTTTACGCTTATGAAAATAAACTTATAACATACCTGTACAGATTCGATTCCAGAATCCCCGCTTTGTATAATAAAACTGTGTTCCTTAATTCCAAGATTTGGAGAAGCCAAATCAGCGTTCTGTTTAGACCATAATGGAATCATTTGTATGGGCGTTTCATCTTTCTTTATTTTTTCATCGTTACCGTTATAGTGGGTATTACTCATTTCAATTTCAATGTCAGGAAACTTCTTTTTCTTCGATCTATCCCACTTCATTTTATTCTCCATTAAAGGAATCTGAAAATACAATAAAATAAAATATACATTAGTTAATGTGAAAAAGTGATTGAAGAATGGAGATAATGACAAAATACAAAAAGTAAGCTTTATTTACTTTTAAAGAATAATTTATTTATTGAAACTATAAATATTCTAAAACAAAGTTCTAGACCACAAACACGTGTTCATACTGAAAATAATAAACTATTAAAAAAAAATATATAATAAATAAATAGATATTACTATAAGTCTAGAGTTTAAAAAATTACATTTTCAACTTGAATAGTAAAGAAATTCCACAAATATTAGCTATACCTATTCAAAAAGGATTAAAATATTTTGAAAATAATATCAAAAATACTAATATAAATATTTTGTTAAAATTTCTAATACCTATCTACGATAATTTATTTTTAAATTACAGCAAAATAACAAACACGATTTTTTTTCTTCAATTTTAATTTAAATTTTGTTGATAATTTTCACCATTAGTTAAAACTTTAAAATGTGCTAAAAAATGTTTTAAATCGTTATTGCCCTTATGTAGTCACAGTTCTTCATAAAATTATTATTATTTATGTATTTTTTAATTTTCCCTAATCATCTATATTGATATACTAAGAAAAAAGCAATTTAAATGCATAAAATATGCGATTTGACTGTTTTCAATTTTAAATATACATATAAAAATAATGGATAAAAAAAAAACTGTGCTAAAAAAAAAAAAAAAAAGTGAAATAGGTAGATTTATTGTTTGGCAACTTTAGACATTATATTGATATCATAGTAACATTGAAAGAATTTTATTGGAATTCAGAACTGTTGCGTATAATATAGATATCTAGCATATACTATAAATTTAAGAAGAAAGATCAAAAGAAAAATTGTATTTAAAACCAAGTACGAGCATAAAATAGGTATAACAGGAAAATTTAAAGTTTGAACATTAGAATTCACTTAATATCATTTTCCATAATCAAAGCTTTAAAATAATCTTTAAAAAGGCATATTTTGAAGTGCAGCCGTTCAGTTAATGTATTTATTTTGAGAACACGTTTCTATAAAAGAATTTAAGTACTAAGTTCTGACAAAAAAAAAAAAAATAATAATACTTTTCAATTGCTATTTTGCTAAGTAAAGATGGATTTTTTCAATATGATTCTCAGTCTTTGTGTTGAGTTGGCAATTTCTAAATGCATATTGTTTCATGGTTTAATATTACTCTGTATGACATATTACGTATCATGAAATAATGGCATTCAAAAACTAATGACATTTCTAAGATTTTCATTAGATTGCTTCTTTTTAGTTTTACACATATCTCAATTAGTAATTTAACCATTATTTGCATCACTTATTTTAATTCGAATTTATATTTTAAAACTGCATGAAATACAAACCAATTTAGTCATAAATATTATTCAGGTTAGTTATCGTTGAAAAGGTAAATAAAACAAAATCAAAATACATTTTACGTCATTGAATCAGCATCTGGGAACAATGTACAGTATTTAAACGTCTCAAACATAAAAATAAAAATTATACGCATAATATAATCATTGTAATCTATTATATGTTTACATCTCAAGGTTTAATTAATCAATTAACAATAAAAAAAAAAACTGTTTCTGTCTTTATAAAAATTAATTGGTTATTATGTTAACCGAGAGAAAAGTTCATTTTAAAATAAAATCATTTTAACTTTTTCAAAATAATTTAAGTATATAATACGTTTTTTCTATAATAAAATTCTTAAATTAATATTTATCTTAAAAACCGTTTAAATATAATTCATAAACTAATTAAAAGCTTAATTTTAGATATAGTAGATTTTCATTGAACATTTTTTTTGTCCTTTTTATTTTTTTTATTTAAGTATCTAAAATAGATAAATAGATAAAAAGGTACATTAGTCATTTTGATATATTAGAAAGAAAATGTATAGAATCTCATAGAAAATGATGGCAATTTGTCGGGAAAACAACAAGATGTAAGATAGCAATCTTAAGTTTTTAGCTAAGTGTTCAAAAATATACATTATATATATTTGGCATAATTTAATTTTTTAAATATTATGTTATCTATATTTGTGATAAAAAAGCTAATAAGTCTAAATTTTTTTAACATTTTTTTTTCGTTATTTTATAAATATATAATTCACAATACAAATATTTGGATGTGAAATGGTTTATTCAAATCATTGAATATATGATTAACCATGTTATATACAGTTATTACAATATAACACGAGGAGATCACTAATAACATTAGATTTTCATCATCTGAAATATATTTCCATCACAGATATTAATTAATAATTATAAATAATAACACTAATTTAGATTCTGAACGGAGCGATGAGTATATTATTATTATTATTATAGGTACACAATAAGTTATTTAAAGTTAAAATCTTGACGAAATTCATAAAAATTTCGAAGATGAATAAATTATTTTGTAGTCAGAAATTCATAAAACTTATTGTTTTTATACCTAAAATTTAAAACTTGAATATAAGTTTCTTTATTAGTTATTCGACCTTTATATAGAAAATAATTCTACCAGAAAACTAAATCAATTTTTACGAGGATTTAAAGTTTAAATATTTACATCATTCAATATTCAACTGTAAAATAATTATTTCTCCTCAAGCAAATTTTGATATTTTATTAAATTAAAAAATAATAAAATAACATTATATAGTAGGTGCTTAAAATTTTCAATAAATATTTATATTATCGTTTTCATTACGCCATAAAAAATTGTTTAAATTATTTCAACTCTCTTTGAATTATTTATAGGTAGGTATAGGAATTTTTCAATAATTTTTAGTTTTTTTTTTCTACATATATATTTCAAAAAAAAATTATTCACTAGGTCAAAATTTTTGAAAATTGAATACAAGATTCCACAAAAGTTATTCTTATATCTAAGAAAAACATTGGCATTGGGCATACATTTTTTTTTATAATGTATTCGAAGTTCAAATTTTGACAATATTGGAAACGTTTGCAAACTATTTCGTTGTTAAAAATTAATGAAAACTTTTCTTTTTATGTCTAAGCTTTAGTAATACAAATTCTTCATAAGTTTTGCATACTAAAACCATAAAATCAAAAAAAAAAATTATAATGACAACTATTTTTTAAATACATTTTAAGTTCCAATTTAGACCAAATAACTTATTTAAACGACATGTTAATAATAATTGTAAATAATATTATTACTTTGTTTATAATTTAAAAACATAATTTGTGAGAACTTATAGTTATATACTTATATTTATTTTATATTATTATGACTATTTACTATAGACAATAACTATATCGGTTATTTTAAAATATCATTTGTTTATTGGTAGGTGCTAACAATCTATTTTTAATGTTTTACGATGTTTACAGAAGAATTTTATTACATTTTGTGTTATATAATATGGTATAAATATAAATTATTTTTATAATTAAATACTAATAAGTAATAATATATTATAAAAGATGCAATATTTTCGGAAAAAATTATATCAATCTACTATAATAATACTAAAAATATAATAAATTACTTTAATATGCATAAGTATGAGAAAAATATATCATCAGTTAAAATCACACTCAATCACTGACCAGTTTTATATAAAATGAAATATCATTGAATTTAAATTTAGCATACCTAAATTCCAATCGATACTTAATGAACAACACAATAGTACCTACTTACCTAACTGCTTTTATTTTTATAATATACATATCGTTTAACTTTTGATATTTTATTTTTATGAGCATTATAAATAATAGTTAGTTAGTATATTAGTTAGTTATAATAACTATTATGTCTAGAGTTAAATTATTTTTTGCTATTTTAGAATTTTATTCTTCATTATATACTCAGAAATTTAAATTAAAACTATGATGGTACTAAACTTTCAAACAAAAACATCATCATCATCACTATAATGTAATGCTTGTATAATGATATAGTCAGGAAATTAATTTTCATTATTCTCTACTAGTAAGATATTTTGTTATTATTTTTTGTATAATAAGAGTTTATTTAGGTAATGAAAAATTATTTCATTATTAATTAATTATATTTTATAACCATAATTTTAACATGTATAATATATATCATAATAGTATAATCATGTTGATTTAATATTGAATTAGTTTTATGATTTTCACATTTATATAATTATAACTATATACTTATAATTATAATTTTTATATACATGATCTATCTAATACGTACGTAAAAAACATAAAACATCATTTTTTAAAATAATAAAAACTTGATTATAATATAGTTCGAATAGTATGAATAAAATGCAGTTTTTTCTACACATGAAATCAAAAAATACAGTAGATAATATTTAAAATTTCTTAAAAATAATTGTTCTTATAATATATGATTTAAACAGCTGTTCAGATCCGAGAATAATTGAATTTGTAATATTTTCTTATTTTATAAATTGTAATAATATTTACAAGTAAGTACAACGGCCTATCTGTATGAATACAATGTTTGTCTGTAATTTCCCTCGGGTCATCCACGGCCAAGTTTTGATTCATAAAAAATGTAATCTAATTGCGTCTTTGCGTTAAAAACGCGTATAACTATATTAACCTATATTATACATGTAGAAATATAAATTACACTATACACAACCGCATTTTGATGAATAAACTATAATAAAAGCTTATTTGGTAATATTTACTATGTCACGTGTTGCCTTTTGAATATTAACTAGGTACAACAGATTCGAATCTATGCAATAATTATGAAAATGTTTATTTATTTTATAGTAAAATAAGTAATTTTTATACATTAAAAAAACTCGTAATTTATTCACCAATCATAGTCTTAATAATATTTAAATTAAGTTATTGACTGAATATTCTTTTCAGATGCAAAATATTTTCTATTGAGCGTTATCACCTTCTATTTAAAGATATGGGTTGCTATTTCTATATTTATTTGTTTTATAGAAAAAAACATAACTTATCTAAAGTAATATCAATATTAAAGTTTTCAGCTAATGTTTTAAGATACAATTGTATATATATATATATATATTTTAATTTAAACAAAATGTAGCACTTAATTAAAATTGTTTTACTTAGAATAATAAAAGTGATAGGTTTATAGTTTTAACTGGTATTAGAGGTACTCATTTTATTTTTTATTTTTAGAAAATTGTTAAAGATGTAAAATTTTTTTTACTACAAACCAAAATTGGAATCAAATACACCTGATTGACATTTTTTCCAAATATAAAAGCAACCAAGTACATACGAAATATTCTGTTGTACAATAAATTTCAAGTGTACTCCTCAATGATTAAGTTACTGTTATGAGTTTATTAAACATGAATTCGATGATACATTTTTGCATACGAAAATCGATTCTGAAAAGAGACGATCTGTCAACCTATTTTAGGTACTATTGATACTAAATATATAATTTAAATATTTATTTTGTTTTTATAGCAATTTATTTTAGTAAATAAAATAAACAGACAATAGCTTAAAATTAATTAAAACGTTTTTAAATATTCATCGCGAATAATAAAATATAATAATATAATATGTTTAAGTATCAAGTCCTATGAAATATTTTTGAATTATAACGAATTATTCAATTTCATCAATATTTGAAATACAAATACCTATAAAAATATATATTCATATATTTATTGGGTTATAGTCAAAAAGGTGTTTGTGAGGAGGAACCTTACGTATTACATTTTCAATACCTAATAAAATTGTTGACAAAAAATAAACACTATTATAAGTACATTAAAAATAAAAATGAAAGTGTTTTGAAAAATCGTGTGTAAAAAAATATACTTAAAATAGTGTAATATTTTAAATTTATTCGACAAAAATTGTTTGATGAGAAATACTTATTTTAGGCGTTAATACCCAATTGATAATCAAAATTTAAACCTCAGACGTTCAAAAAATATATAAGTGACGAAATAATACAATTCTTAATTTTTGTAAAAAAAATTCCGTATGTAACCTTTTATTAAATATCCTATCCTTATTAGGTGTATATATTAACAATTTTATGGATTTTTGGCTACTACACAATTTAAGAATATTTTAAGCTTAACTATTTTAGTGTACTTAATAAAAAATTTAACATCGAACGCTCATAGTAAACTATAGTAGGTACCTATATATTTTTAGATTTATATTAATTTTTTTTTTTTTTTTTATTAAACTCCTATATTAAAACTTAAGAAAAACTTTACATTATCATTTCAAATTCTTTAACATTTTTTTTCACGTTTTGAAAAATGTTTTACAGACATTTATAAAAATAAACTATTTATAAATAACTCATAAGGAATCAAACTATTTTAAAAATTATGAATACAATTAACCACAAATTATTTTTTTTTTTTTTACAAAAGTTTGTTTTATTAAAAATTTTCATTTTTTGCTAATTCTTTCGTTTAGAAAAATACAGGCAGCTAATTTTTTCCCTATTATTCACCCTAACTTTTGGGTGAAATTATTCATTCATAGGATTTATACCTTATACTTCATCTTAAATCCAAATACTTAACATAAACAATTTTGATTTTTGAGAATGATAAAAAATAAACTAGAATTTTACCTTAACAATATAAATTAATTAATCGATTAATAATTGTTATCATATCTTCTACTTTTAATATATTATAATATAATCACTTTAAAAAAATGTTCAACAACAAAAAGAAAAAAAAATTTAAGAGAATATATTATATTTTAAATTGGAATATTAACGATATATTAAGTACCCACAATAATTATTTTTACTTTTTAAATATTTGAATAAAAAATAAACCAACTTCAAAAAAATTAATAAGTTTTTGTTTTTTAGTTAGAAAATATTTTCCAACTTGTAAGTTATAACTAATATCTACTTTTTAGCTATTAAAATTGCATGCTTAATTTTATTATGAAATTAAAATAGTAATTAAAATGTCTTGAGCACATAGATTAATGCTAAATGATTAATTCAAATTTTCTTTTACAATAATTTGTATTTAATACATTTATAGTTATTGTGAAAATGGCGTGTCAAGTTACAATTCGCACAAATTTGACCGAACAAATAATACTAGTCGATTTTGGTGTCTACAACAAACAATACTACAACAAATGCCTATTTTTATAGAAAATATTATATGTATTCTAATAAAAATATATATAAAGGTATAATAGTGCGTAAATAAACAATTTTAGAACTAGATAATCGTCAAATAGTCTGTAGGTAATTACTTGTAATTAGTTGTTATTTTTTTAAAACTTTAAACTACTAATAAAATAAAATATATATGTTATTTAGTATGAATCATAATATTTGTATGTTCATTCCATTTTCTTATGATATAAAATGGTAGCTTATAGTTTATTTATTTTATTATTTTATAAGCACTTGAAATAATCTTATATTTTATTAATACCTAGTTGATTAAATATATTTATTTAAAATTTAGGTATATACGCAAGACATTAAAAAAAAAAGAGGGGGATATTACTTCACTGTGCAATAGATTTTGGTTATTTCAATTAATTCAGAAAGTTACTGCAATGGAAGCGCTAAATTTGAACTGAGTTATACAATTACATTAGAACTTAATCATAACCTAATATCATACTTATGATGAAAAACGATATATTGAGGAAATATGATCACAATCATTTATGTATAATATATAGATTATCAATTAATTTTTTATTAATAATACAACAGATTGTACTAATTTCTATGAAAAACTAACTGCATGTAGGTAATTATATTTTAAGTACACGGAAATTTCTACTTTTGACCCAAATTACAAATAGGTCCTAAAAAATTTATATTTATATTTATATAAAAGTCACAACCATCAGTATTTAAGATAAATAAACATTTTCAGAAATACAAAAATTTTAAAACCAATACATTCATCACTGTTACAGTTTAATCTTGAAAAAAGTTGAAATTAAAAATAAGAAATATTTCAAAGATAGGTTAACCGATTGAATTTAAAAAAAAAAAGCGGGTAAGTGGGTATCACTCTGCTGTACATTAGGTGCCGTAAGGATCATTATTATATATTATAGGAGTGTTAAATTTGAATCCAATGATAGTTATCATTGTATACGAAAAACGATTATGAACGAAGATGATTTGTCAGCTTAGGATATAATTTCCAGTGGTTGGTGAAAAAGGTGGTTTATATTTTAATGGCCTGAATATACCAAAATTTAAGTTCTTTTATAATTATTGTAAACTAAACTTATGAAAAATCTTGTATTAAATTTTCAACTCTTAGCTACTTATACAAAAATATTTTTATGAATTATACCTACAAAATAATTAACAAATATTCATGATTTTTATGGATTTTCGTCAATATTTGAACTTCAAATGCTAATAAAAAAAAATTGTGCCTATGTATTCTTATAATTTTTTAATCACTGTAAGAATAACTTATGAGAAATTTTGTATTAAATTTTCAAGTATTTTAATTGGACCAAAAACATTTTATCGACACTTAAAAAAACGATTTTCAGAAAAATTGAAAATTTCAGTCGTCTATAAATAACTCAAAAAAGTCAAAATATTTTGAAAATTAAATCATGTAAAAAAAATGCCAATCATAAAAACTGGTAAAATTTTCAAGTATTTACGACTTATACTATTTGAATAATAACAAATATTTAAAATCGTCTGATGATAAATCGTTATCGTTACGCTATTTCGTAAAAATTTAAAATTCAAACGCGCTTTAAATTTTTCCTATAATGATACTTCGAGTTTTCTCTATAGCTAATTGAAGAAAAACTTATGGAAAACTTAGTGTTGTATTTTTAATTCTTAGTTATAAACACAAAAATGTTTATGATTTATCAACTTAAAAATAGCTTGCAAATTTTCGCATTTTCGACAAATTTCGTAAAACTTTGAACTATAAGCGCGTATAAAAAAAACTTGTGACTAACGATTTTTAATTTTTTTTTTTAGCAACAAAAAGAACAACTCATAAAGGACCTTATAATAAATAAAATCGAAAATTTCTATAGTGTATAAATAACTCAAAAATTACAACCATATAAAAAAATCGATTTGATCGAAAACTGGTTTTGCGTAAAAATTTCCGTTTTTCCTTAATTTTTTTTTTTTTTTTGGTTTTTCCCGGTGCTTTAGAAAACTATTGGGAATTTCAAAAAATAACCTCCCCAATTCACCAACTAGATTCATTTTTCCATCGGAAACCACCCCCCAGAGTTTGAAATTGAAGCATTATTTCGACACGTTCTCGTGTACACAGACACAAAAGAAAAAACACCCAACATTGTAAAATCAATACATTCATCGCTCCGCTCAGAATCTAAAATGTACAAAGGTATAAGTAAAAATAAATAAATAAAAAAAAACTTAGATTTTGATTTAAATTAAGTATTTATATAATTCTATATCCTTTTAATAATACCTTTATATTAATATTTTTTTAGCATACATCTAATATTGCTGTATCTAAGTAATTAACTGTAATCGAGAAATTTACGTATTTTATTAAACTCAAAATATATCTTGTAAATTATTAATTTATTCATCTAAGTAGTAAAATATAATTTATAAAATATAATTTTGTTAATAAGATATAGTGTTATTATACAGTGTTGTAATAAGTTTTTATACATTTCAACCAAAATATTTTAAAGTTAGGCACTTTTAAACACGGTAAACTACCATTTGATATTATTATGTACTTTATATGTACACTTAAGTTTCAATTTTATATGGTTTACAAAAATTAAGTGCTTTCATTACTTATAGCTATTATGTAATAGTTATTGAACAATAATATGTACTCAATTTTTTGTTTCTTAACTATTCGTTTAACTATCTAATACAGGTACATTTATATTAAATAAAAAATGTAGTTTTGAACTTTTAAACGTAATTTTATAATAATAACGAAACTTTACATTTAATATTTTATCCATGCTAAATCGGCAGATTGTCCTAATTATTTAAAAACGATAAAACTTTTTTTTTTTTTTTAAAAAACGTTTAATTTGAAAAACAATCAATTACTGTATACTGTAATCTAAATTTTTTGAGGACTGCTTAAATCTATTTTTAATTTTATCTTGAAAAAATTCTAAAAGTACCACGAAGTGATTTTGAGCTCATTCTGTACCAATAATTTATTATTATATTCTACTCGTATTCAGCAGATTAGAACCATTAAAGTGTATACCTAATAATCAATAGCATTTATAATAGGTACACATTTTATTTATTTATTTAACAAAATATTCTCGAGTAGTATATATTTGTAAGTTCACAGTGGATTCGCATTTTGCACCATGGTAATCACACAATGTTCAAGGAGAAATGTTCGCCTTATAAATCTTCATTTTACTGTATACACATTACAAAGAGATTACACAGCCTTTGACAGTCAATTCGTCGTTCAAACAAAATTATTTACTGTAAAAACATTATTACACATATTGATTATCCAAAAATATTTATTGTCTGAAAACTTTTGAATTTTCAAATATTTTTTAATAGAAACCTAAATAATTTTGCTAGTAATAAATGAATACAATTTGTTTAAATAAAATGTTTTTTTTTATATCCATTGTTTTTTTTTGACATACACATAAATAGTTTAGGCCTTCCAAATTGTATACTAATAATTAATTTTACAATATTATTTAAACAAATTGCATTCTATTATTACTTGAAAATAATTCTACCTACAATAATTGATAGTCAAATACTCTATTATCTCCTTTATACCCCTTGCATATACATCAAAATTAAGATATTTGAGAAGGATATTACGGCTTGAACAAAATGCGATTATTGTGGTTAAAAATACGTTTTTACTATTTATATATAAATGTATTATACTATATATATTATAGTCTATACTTAATACTATTTACTAAGAATACCGAATATGTGTTACTACTTATGATAACAATATCCTAGTCGCATTTTTTTTATTGTGATTTGTTTTTTTTTTATATATAACTATAAAATACTCGATATTATAATAAGAACGATTCCGAACACTATTAAAACTAATAATTGAACGTTTTTTATAATTTAAATGATAAAAGTAAGAGTTAAAATTAGCACGCATTTTATAAATTAAAAGGCACTACTATTGCCGTACTGCCCAAATAATAACTATTCAAAAGTGTATTACAATTAAATATACCCGAAAATCCAAATATGTTTATGAATTTAATGTGTTATTTAATTTTCCTCGTCACCGTTTAATATTTACTATCTGTCGTGATTTATTTTGATTGAAGAAAAATCACTGGAAGTTAGTTTGCATTGTAATAGATAGGTACATTTATTTCTAAGTTATTTGCTAATTATTTATTGTTCTACTTAAGTACAGCTTCGTGATGCATATTTACTATATTTTAAATGTGATAGACAAATATGAAAACCTTCTACATCTCATCCCACCAAACTAAAAAGAATTAATTTTATATTAAAAAATAATTGATTAAAATATCATAAATTGTCCAAATAAATCAACATAATATCTCATAAATTAGTATATATTGATCTTCTAGAATAATATGTTGATTATTCGTTGTAATTTTTTTTTTTTATTGAAATGGATTAGTCTTTGTTAAAACAAATAAATTATCTATATGAGGATTAAAATGTCATTGAATATCAATGAGTTCTAGCGTAACAATTCATTTAATTTCAAAATATTTTGACGCATTACATTTTATATAATATATTTCATAAGTGACAAATTATGTATGGAGCATCAGTTTACAGCATACTCATTTCTATACATATAAAAAAAGACACATTTATGATTAAACTAATGTTTGCTTGGAATGAATTATAGTTAATTATATACAAATATACACACCATAATCGTATCTATAAAATGAAATATAAAAATATAAAAAAAAGTATAATAATATAAAAATTTATAAGTAATATAAAAACAATAATAAAACAATTAATATGTTTAATATTTTTTATATTCATTAATATCAACAGTCAACGATATTTTTAAGTTTATGCGATTATGATATCTTTATTTATTTTATTTATTTAGATACAATACGATATTACAAATTAATAATCATGATTTCTATTATAATTTATTTCCCTACAATATATTAAAATACAAAACCAGTTAAATTATTAAAAAAAAAAAGCCCGAAAGAAGTAATTTTAGCCCAGACTATACATATAAGAATGGTGGTACTTTCTATATTTGGCACTATAACTTTGAGATACATAATAAGTGAGTTGAAAATAGCAATTATTTGAACTTTTTGTTATATGATTTAGGTACGTTAAATTATTGATTATCGAAATTCAAATACATAAATGATAATCATATGTACGACTTTACCAAGTTTTTAATAATTTGATTGAAAAATACTAATACCATAAGTTATTTTTCGTGCAATCTTACAATAATTTATCATATATGTATTATGTATACTTGTTTTTGGTGTAAACGATTAGTAGAATAGTAATGTACCTCTGAAATTGTGATTTCAATGGTTAAATGGATACACTTTAATTCAATAACATTTATATAAATAATAAATATATACTCGTATAATAAGATATTTTCTTTTGGTAATTAATGTTATTTTCACAATAAATATGTTGCTGCAGTTAATGCATATTTGTCTTTCTTTGAACTCAGATAATACTCTCTCGTTATTTCGATAATAATTCCCTTTTTTTATATAAACCATTCGATATTTTAATGCACGCTAACCACCCCTTTATTTTATGCTTTTATGCTTAAATTACATATTTATTAATTTTTATTATTAAATAGGATACAATACTTAACAATAATAAGTACACCCACTAAAAATCAACGAATGAGTTTTGTAAAGCTTTATTTTAGATTTTACAGACTTATCTAGATATTCACTTGTCTTTATGATAATAATAAGTTCTTTAAATACATTTTTTATAACGTAAATAATAGTCATAGATGCAAACGAATAACTTCGCGGAACCTGAGAGAAGTATTATAAATGAGAAATGGTACGAATCTTAAAATGCGCCCGTTCAGAAACAACGAAATTAAAACAAAACAATAACTATTTTTGTTTTGAAAAATGTTTTATACGTATGTAATAAGAATGTAGAGTTTTGATTGTATTTTTTTTTTTTTGTTTTTCCTTACTATTTTAGTATAATATTATGCGTGTGTGGATACGGCAATACTTTGAAGCACCACTCTCGGCTCCATCAACTCATAATCCTCGGGAAACGGGTAAAGTGTAAACTGACTGACCAATGAAAGAAAATAATACCACCGTTACACAGTTAAGTGTTAGTTTCCATACACTCGCCAGTATACAGTAACATTGTGAGCCACTGCCGCCGAATTTATACACCGGTCATATTGTGGCTTTCATTGCACGCAAACAAGGAACCGCGATATTTTCCATCCAAAGGATCGCAGACAAATATATTATTCGAATGGTATGCGGGCTACTTGTTAGCATTACTTTGTTACCTATATAATGAATATATACTGAACAGGAGACGGTACGTGAAGATGAGAACACACCTTTAATGGAAAACCACGGAGACCGCTAAACGTTAATCTGCGTCTGTCATTCCGGATTCTCTATTAGTTCCTAACATATTATGTAATGTATATGTAAATTTGTAAAATCCAAATGAAACCGCAATAAAAAACAATAATAGTCACTATATCTTCGAATCCCAAAAATACAATATATTACAATATATTAAGCAAGTTTTTAAGTTCCAAAAACTAGAATGTGAATAAATGAGTTTATAATTGACTAGATAATTGAGTATTAAAAAAAAAAAAAAAACCATTCAGTACAGATATTATAATTAAACAAAACAAATACAAATATAAGCGCTAGTTATTTAATTTAAGTTCGCGTTGACTGTAATATAGTGATAATATAAATATTATTTTAAAATGATTATAAATATATATGTAAATTTGGATCTATTGTTAGTAGTGATTTAACTATAAAAACATTTTAGACTATTTGAAATGTACGAATATAAAGTCTCAACAAAATACTCCTTTAATAAATAACAAAGACTGCATAAGTTATTATTCTATAGCCACCTACACACAGATATACTAAAATTGCCTATACAACACGCCGGACAACAAACGTGAAAAAAAATTACGATTTAAAACTTGATGAGTAGATTCTTTTCTTAATAGAACCCAAATAATTTAGTTTTATGTATACATATTTTATTCAAATATAAGTCTGCTTAAAGATTTTTATTTAAAATATTATATTCCATACACGAAAATTGGACAATTAAATGAGTAAAATAAATAAAGGACAATACTTAAAAAAAAAAAAAATGACATTATCTTGAAACAATAGTGAAATTTAAGACTCATATTATGTCATTAATAAAATGTATTCGAGTCATTTTCTATTCTTCAATATAAAAAATAATTTTATTAATATTTTAAATGGTTTTATACTTGTATTTATCACTAAATATATTATTATCCTGTATGTACAATTTCACATAATATTATATTAAGCAAGACATTTATTGGTTTTACTATGTGTGGATTTAAAACTTTTCTTTAATTTTTTTTTTTTTCATATATGTAAGACACTTTATATAGTGAAAATTTTACTCCAACATTAAAATTTAGTATGATGGGAAATTATATCAGATAAGAATTGATTTTGAATTGTCACTAGAAACTAGAATTAAATTGAAATTAGGAAAAACTAACAAACGTTTGCAGGAAATTCAAAATATTTAAACAATACCAATTTATTAAAAATAAATAAAATTCTCGGCCAAATCGATTTAAACATTTTTTATAGTTTTTTTAAAAATAAAAAAAAAATTTAAAATTTAAATTTTTACTTATCACATATTAAAACAAATTTATATAACTATAAAATAGTGCTTTAAAGCTGTTTATAAATAATTATATAGATACTTCATTTTTTTTTTCTATTCATAAAACCAACAGTTGTTTCTTTGTGAAAAATATACTTGAAAATTGTAAATTAAGTTCCCAATAATTGTCTTTACTATCTTAATATGTTTATGGTCAAAACTTATTTTTTGAGCTTATAATTAAATTTTTTAAAAATTATATAAATATATTTTCAAAAATAACGATTCCCTCAAATAATCTCAGTAATTTTGTTTTAAATCAAAACATTTGAAACACATTGACTGTTTTTCATTGCGTTTATAATTAGTCTATCCTCAATAACATTTTAATAAAAGTTTATTATAAAATACTGTATCCTTGAAAAAATGTATAATGATCCACTCTTTTACTTAACAAATATTTACATTTTTTTTTTTTTTAATACAACGATTTATTATAAAAATAAAATAATTCTAATATACATTATATTTACATACATTACAGAAACTTTCTTAATTTTAAGTTATGTATTTTAAAAATTCCTTGAATCAAAATTATACTACAATTTTCTAAGCTTAGTTATTTTTATTTTAAGATTTCTCAAATAGATGTTTAAAATTTTAGGATATTATTATTTTATGAATAACTAAATATTCATGATTAATAATCAATGGTTTGAGTACTTTAAGACTTAAAAATTAATCAATTTAGAACTTAAATTGTTTAAAAATAAGATAATATAAGGAAGTTTATAACTTATTAAACTTATTGTTTATTAAACTTTATACCTAACTAAATTTCAACTAATCTTTTTTGATTTTTTTTATAATCTAATACTTATTTTGTAATTTAAATACGAAATTGCTTTTAKTAACTCAAAAACTGAACTTATATTAAAGTGAACTACATTATTCTTAAATAAACTTAAGTATGAAATTAGTAAAACTTGAGATATATTTATAACACAGTATAATATGGTAGATTTATTCGTTCCATAAATTTATGACGTGATATTGTATAACTTTAATATATTGTGTATTTTAAAAATATATATTCGTTTTGTAAAATTATAAACCTTTATTTATAAAATAAAAGATTTAATATGTAAAAAATAATATGCTAAATAATTATTCATATATAAATGGATATATCTTAACT
>VUJU01000317.1:0-27993 GCA_009835225.1 Aphis craccivora | reverse complement strand
CACACACACACACACACACACACATTTTATACGAAAGCAGATCATAAAAAATAAATAACGTTACTAATTATTTTATCTATTTATATATAACAGATACAAATTAGAAAAGATATACCTATATAAGAATGGGTTTTCATACCAAGATCAACTTACGCAGTTACCTAATAATATAACCTAGTATGTTGTGTATTAATAGTATGCAGTTAAGTGAAACGTAACAGTTGTTTGTTATATAAATAGCATTACATCTAATATAAGATTTTAAAATAATACAATAAGGGATTTCAAAATTCGAGGTATTATTGATTTTTAACAGTCAAAACTACCTTCTCATTTTGTAATAGTACAAATACTCACGTGTGGAATATATTAAATGAACTTATTTACATAATATAGGTGCAGTGTTTCATTACATAGTTAGGTATTAATTAAATAATTAATGGTGCATTGATTAAACGAATCGAAAGGAATTTGAATGATACTTATAGATATTTAATTAATATAGGTACATACTTCGTTTTTTATGTATAAATATAGGTACTAGCTAAATAAACTATTGTGAAATTATTCAACAAACATTTCACTGGAAAAGTAGAAAACGAAGTACAATGAGTGGCTTTTCTTGGTCAAAAATGAAAAAAAAAAGATTACATCTATAATATTTTGGAAGAAATACGTATTTACTACGATTCGGTGAAAAATTTTAATGGTATTAAACAGATGCTTCAACGAAAAACTAGAACATTGAAATATTAAGTGTGACCTCTACAATTCGTAAAAATATGAAGAAAAAATTGGTGGCATGAAACTCAGTGGAGGAGTCGGCTTAACCAATAATTTTGTGGGAAAAAAATAGAACTATTTAAATTTCTTTACAAAAAACTAGTACATAAAACACGCCTACATAAAGATATTATGTAGCTAAGAATATTGTTATTCAAAAATTAATCAATAATTTAAAATAAATAGTTTGTCATATTTAATAATTAATCCTTTGTAGATCATCTAAAGTCAAATATTAACCGAAATAGAAGTTTATTTATAAGATGAGCGGAGAATAAACTTAAGCATAGTTACCTAAGTAGGGCCAAGATTACCAAATATAGGTACATTAACTAACATTAAAGAAACAATCACAGTTTATAAATTATAATCATTCATTGATATAAAGACAAGATTATGTATTTAATGTCCATTATGTTTCATGTTTATTTGCAATAATGAAAATTATAATTTGTCAATTCAAATCAATGTGGAATATAAGTTTATTTTATTGTAAATTATATTTCAACTGTAACTTATTTAATTCTGATTATATGCAGTTACTGGTATTTTACCATTAAACTTAATACCTACTAAGAATATTTCAATACATTATTATAGATCGTATAGTGCATAAATTGACGAAGTATTAATATTAATATTACCAAATCATATAGTTATAACATCAAATTATATTGTTTAAATGGAACATTCATTCACTAACATCTACTATAATTTTAGTCTGGAAAGGCTTTTAAGTTTTTTAACAATATAAAATATAACATTTAATCTTCTGCATTATTTATAATTATCCAATCAGAAATACTTCTTTAAGAATAATATATAAATACTATGTATTTCAAAATAACACAATTTAAGTCTACCATTATTTCAATAGAAATGAATCAATTTTATTTATATAATATTAAACACTGAGTTAAAAATTATTTCCGATTACTCGTTAGAATTCTAAAAAAAAAAAAAAAAATAAATCACAAAGACTGCAAACTTGCATTATGTTATTTATGATAATTTAAAATTTTACATGCATCATTTTTAAATTTTTTAAATATCATAATAATCATTATAGTATATAATGAGTATCATTAATATCAAAATTTTGATCATACAAATAACAAATACAAATATAAGTAAACATTACTCGTATCTCTAATAATAAGTTGATATTATATCGGATAAAATAAAAAGAATCTAAGTATAAGAAACAAATGTATTATGCGTTGGTTGTATCATTTTATTGTTGTTTTTCTATTTTTTTTGTTTCTAATAAAAAAATCCAATAATTCACCCTAAATTTCTAGATAAAATTGAAAAGTAGTCGCGTCATATGGATTTCATGCGTTTAATTGTACAATGTTTGTCAATATACCTACCTTAAATATTATTATGTTTAAGTATAAAATATATTAAATTAAAAAACTAAGGATATTGATTAATCGTATTCAATGATGAAAAAGTAATTTAAATAAACTATAGGTATATATATTGTAAAAGTCATCGATGGATTAATAAATGTAGGTAGTATCTTTATTAGCTGATATGTATTTATAATTTAAGTAAACTAAAAATCCAATATGTTTTCAATTTAATTTAAACAAAAATTCCTCTTAATACTTAATTCCATTTTTAATTATTTAGCATTAAAATATATAACAAATATACAATTATAAAATATATTCGCACATTAAAAATTTAATCTCATATAATATATATACATATATATGTTTGATTAACATACATAACTAAAATTAAGTACCATCGTGTAAGATAATGAAATATACTTTCAATGTAAATAAGTAATTTGTAATAAGATTTATTAATAATATCTAAATAAAATATAAAATATTAGCTAGGAATATATTTACGTATATATTTACATATATATATAAGATTTTAATAAGTAGGTACTTAATGGTTAAATGAAGAAATATGTGGTTTAAATTGCATAAATTATAAAATTGAATATTGATCATTAGCTTTTAATAATATGTTCTTCGCCGTTGACTCCTAAAATCGCACATTTTTGATTTGGACCCTAAAAAAGTCGATAGACAAAAGTCGCATACTTTATAATGTATAAACTATAAATAATATGTATAATTTATTCAAACAAAACAAATGTATAATATACAAGTATTCAAATTTTAAAAAAAATTTTCTCTAAATCTACACTAAATTGTCTGTACTTAAAATTTTCAAGCAGTAACCCTCTTTGTTAATATCGATAACATTTTATAAATTATAAATTCATTATACTTAATTAAAATTATTTGAATAAAAATGCAAAAAATCACTTACGTTTTAACCACTATATTATATAGGTATACACAAAACCGATTATCAACGAGTGGTAACAAAAGTCTTAAAACGTGTTAGCTGTTAGCATGGTTATTTCAGTATATCTTATGATCTTATCTTATCCGTTAGTTAACACTAAAAATAGTGTGCAGTTTTAACCACTATAAGTTTGGAGTAGTTTAACAATGACTGATAAAGTGTGAGATTTTTGTCTATCGATCTTTTTCAGGTTGAACTTGAAATAAAATAAAACTGTGATTTTTGGGTGCAACTTTCTACAAGTCTAACTCAAGGATTCCCTATGACCAAAAAAGAACCTTCCAGTGTAACTTCTATAAATTCAACCTCTTAATGAAATAAAATACAAACTAAGTACCACTAATACCACAACGAAAAATTAAGCTAGAATATTATATTAAAAAAGTCTTTCTTGGTCCGGACCCCAAAACCAACAAAACAATCTTACAATTTATCTACAACCTAAAACAAAACTTAAACCAAAAAATAATGTATACTAATTTAATATTACAGTGGAACATCGATAACTCCAATCAGTTGAGGGCGAAAAAATTTTCGAGCTATCGAAAATTCAACTTACAGAAAATATATAAAATATTTATTGTAAGACAGGGGCCAAAAGCATTTCTTCGAGTTATCGGAAATTCGAGTTATTGAGGTTCCACTGTATAATCAAAATGTTTAGTGTATTCTTGGGTATTCTTCTATCACGTTTATAGAAAATTTAATATTTTAAATATTTATAAGTGGCACCGTCACAACAACAAATTGTAATGTTTTCCATTGACATATTTTCGAGATCAATAAAAAAAGCAAATATGTTCTGCAAATATTTGGTGATACTTTTGATATCTACGTCAATTCTTATTATGTGTATTTTATTAAATACGTTAAAGTAATATGAAGAGAAATTGTTATTTGCTTATATATTACCTATAATTTTCATCTAATTTGCAAGAACCTTAAAACAAGAATTGTCAAATATTTTTCCCTGGTAAAATGAGATATTTTCGAGAAAAAAATAAAATTCTAATGATTTGAGTACATTTTCATCGTTATTATTATTAAAATCCAAATAGATACAAGAAATATAATTTTTATTTAAGTATAATAGAAAATATACTTATAGTTGTGTCATTGAGTAAAATATTATAATATTATATTAATATATTTTTATACCTACTTAATAAAAATATTAATGCTTTAATATCAATTTAAAAAGAAAGTAATATGTATAAATAGATACATTTTAAAATAACCAAACTAACAAATTTCCAACCACTAATTATTTTATTATACTATAAATAATTTTTAATGCTATACTCACTTACCACTAGTAAATATTCACTGTAAGTCAGGCAATAAAATAAAACTACAAATAATTTACATGCTATAGCTATAACATTAAATATTAGATTGATACTATTTAATAAACGTGTTACTAAATATATAAGTCAAATAAATATTTTATTTTATACAATTTACTTAATACATACATGATTCAAATAATAGGCTCTGAAAATTTGAGTGCATTAGCACTTAAGCATCTCATCCAATTGTTCATAGTACGCTTGTCTTCATAACAGTATATTAATATAATTAAATAAATTTGTTTTTCTACATTTAATTTATTCATTATTAAAATTCAAAATAGGTACCTAACTAAAAAAATTAAAAATGTTGTCTCCGCATTTTTTTAATAAACCAATATGATTTAGTTGTATAATAATAGTTTAAATATTAACAAATTTATTTTAATTTACTTTTATTTTTAGTGAATATAATAAAATTTACTATGCTACCACTAATAATTGATTAATTGTTGACTAAAAAGTAACGAAACTGTATTTTGGTAAAGATAATCATGTTGATAACGATGTTAACTTTAGCACAATATTCTCAACATGCTATCAAATGATAACCCATAGGTATAAAATTAAATTTAATAAATCTGCATATTTGTGTTATATATTTTATATGTTAATATCTATGATCCATAGATTTTATAATATTATTTTATCTATTTTTATTTAGTAGTTGATGTATTACTTAAATTCATACCTATATAATATAATGTTATATACCTATTAAAATTTATAAATTAATTGTATTATCATAACATTTCGTATAAATACATTAAAATAACGATATTTGAATAAAAAACATTAATTATATTCCTTCACAAAACTTTTTGCTATAACACAGACAATTTATCATAATGTTATTATATCTCATTTGTAATTATTAAAGACACGCGTTATCATTACGACTTTCATACAAATATTCGTGAATAACAAAAAACGTAATAAAATTTAAAAAATAAAATTATTTAGGTTTATAGGTCAGTGTTGATATCATAATATTTCTTCATCAAAATATTCATACCAAATATTATATTATATACAAGTAAATATTCATTTGAGTTCTCTCCTTTACTTAAGAATACACATCGTGAATATTATTTAAAATTTATCAAGACGATATAACTTACTAAATTACTATACACGAAAATTATGAAAATATATAATTCAACTGAACACATAGAAACAACATAATAATAAATAGTAAAATAAACTAAGTTCGTAAATTATTAATTGATTTTAAACAGTAAATTTAATTAAAACCTAGCTACTAATTTGATTAAATTTAAATAATCACTTTTATTTTAGAGTATTGTGGATTTATGTTGATCTCAAAAACAAAATATTAAAACATCAAAAGTTTATATGAGTAGGTACTAGGCACAAAAGGTACGTTCTAAATTCTAGATGGTTAACTAATACAGTTCTAAAAAATAATTTGGATATAAAATTTAAAAATATATATCTATTAGTGTTTTAAACATAAAACAGTAGTTTATTTACCCATTATATAAATTTTAATATCAGATGAATTTTAACGATGTAATATCGTTTAGATATTAAACCAACGTGAAGGTGGTGGTGGTAGGAAAAACATTGTACTAGGCTCCACGTTTACGCCTTCAGGTACTCCTTAAAAAAACAATCATAGAACGCCTCCAATATTATTACACACTTATACACACTTTATAATTTATGATTTGAACTAGAGTACCCAAACTTAAGCTTGTACTGATTTTAAAGAATAATGTCACGAAATAGGACTCATAAATACTTGGATTACAAATTATTTTTGATACTTACTTGTGTTTTAATAATTTAATCATGAATAAATTAAGATTGAGTTGATCTAATGTAACAATTTTTTTTATATAGATCACATAATTCATTTAATTTAATTTAATGAATAAATATTATATTTTTATGAATGAAATTTTTTGTTTTTTTTTGTTTTATTATTTTTTTTTTTTATTTCACATGACAAATTGACAAATCGTGCAAAAAGTTTTGCGATAAAAACAAATAAATGCATTTTCAAGCTGCGTGTGAATACTAGCAATCGCGTGTTTACGCGTTAACCTCAATTTTATTACCTCGTTTTTTCAAAGTTATTCAAAAAGGTTTATTACATACATTATTTTTTTTTTATTTTATTATATTATATAGGTATATATATATATATATATTATATAAATGTATATTGTATACACAACCCCTTCTAGATTATTAATTTATACTGATTATTTTTGTCCTTCCTTTTTGCTTCGGGTTATTAGTACCTACCAGAGTATCTAAGTACCTATTTTTTATCGATCAAATGCGACATTACACATCATCATCATTGCCGACATTTTTAATAAAAACAATATTTTTATAAAACAAAAATTAAATCGAAATGTATAATTTCTTTTACTTATTCTCATATTTGACACTTATAAGATGTACGCAGATATGAAACCATTAAAATATAATGTAACTTTAAACGACAAAATAATTATGATAGACATTTTAAATCTTTCTCTATATTAGAATTAATTGAATTACTTTTTCAGTACACAACTTAATTTTTATTTTATCAAACAAAATAGACTACTTGAGACGTGATAAGACAACAATTTATCTTAAGAATTACGATGAAAAATTAAATATTAAATAAGATCGCACTCGTGAAAACACTACTAAATTGTTATCTTTACATTAAATTGTCAAAATTAATTATAAACGTTTGTTAGCATTAGATGTGACTTAATGTAACGTGTATAATTGTTCAATTTATTAAGTATTTAATATGATTATAAAAATTAGTATAATACCTTCTTTTAGTTTCAAGGAATATGAAAAGTAATAAAAGGTATTATTTGACTTTTAAATTTGATTTCCATTATTTATAAAAACAATCATATGAAATTTCAGTGGCAATATGTTAAGAAAATACTTAACATTTACAATATTAAAATCAAACCCTCTTGATATAGATTTCTACATTAAACTGTTTATAAAAGGAAATATATTTATTTTTATTTTTCTAAAGAAACAAAGCCTATATAATTTTTATACAATTGCAATTTTGTGTGTTTTACGTATTATTACTAGTACAGATTGTTTCTACATAAGTAAAATTTTAATAAATAAGAAACAAATAACAATTATAATTATAAAATGTTTTGATTACTATATATATTATATAGGTAACACAAGATATTGAAAGAGTTTTTATTGATTGATTTATAGTTTTAGTTCCTAAGCAGATAAATGGGTTACAATAATCTGTATTTTTTTTTATTTATATACCTAATGTTATCACTTTTTAGAACAAAAAAATACTTTGATTTTCAAATTAAAGAAAAATATCTAGCATCAAACTGGATCTAGATTTTAACGAATATATTGTTTTTTTTTTTTACCTAATTTATAACGTTTATTTAGACTTAACGTGTTAACTGAATATTTATATATACATATATTAATATTTATATAACTTATAAAATTTTAAAAAATAGACTTTTACAGTTTAACTTCATAAAAATAACAAAATTGTAATAATTATTTTATAGTTAAAAATCCATAATAATTTTAATTTAAATACCTATTACTTTAAAATTGAATACAAAATTCCACCTATAGGTTTATATTTGACTGTTATTAAAAAAAATAAAATTTAGCTTGAATTCACAAACTAACATCCTCAACAAGAGTTATAATTCAAGTTTAGACGAGATATTCTCTGGATATTCTTATATAAATAAAATAACGATTTTTTTTTAAATTCATTTTGATATTTTGTCATAGTTCAAACAACAATAAAAGTAGAAACTTAGAACATTTCACCATAACTTAAATTATAATTTTCAATACAAAATAAAAAAAATTTCAAAATACTTATATTTTTTTTTAGGCTATTTATATGAATTTTAAGTTTTTTAAAAAATATTTAAAATGGTCAAAAACTTTAGAATTTAATACAAGTTTTTACATAAATTGTTATTGTAGTAACTTTAAAATATAGAAAATACATAGGCTCAATTTGTCAAAATAATGAAAAATGTCTTTATATTATTGATCTGTAATTTAGTTACTGACTTACAGGCTACTACTATGACTTAATACAAAAGATTACATTCTTATTCGATGTTGATCGTTGTATGTCCTTACAATACAACTTAATAATTCAATATAATATCCATACTAAGAATTTTAAAATTCTTCTACTCGTCATAACTTGGAATTAATTTTGGCTTGATTTGTTTATTTTTATTGTAGGTTTAAACGAAAAAACTTATTTTATAATATATAATATTATAAAATATTATTATTACATATTATAAAATATAAAATTAAAAATACGTCATAATATTAGTATAAGCACTAAGCAGTACACATTTCTTAGTCACCCTCAATATTTACTTAGTAAACTTTGAATCCCCAGAAGACCCCCTCAAAATACAAATTACGATACTTCCATAGTTTCGTGAGATTTCTCGAAACAAATTGACATACATTTTTGAATAGAAATTTTAAAAATGTTATTGTATTTAATCAAAATACAATATATATTTCATAAATAATATAAAATAGAATTAATTAATACCATACAATTTTAAACTATGCTTTTAAAAATAAGGTTTTTATTTTATTCATTTCATCAGATTAAACTGTACCTAATTATACTATGATATTACTCCAAAACACAAAATTTTATATAATGTTCTGAAATTCTACTTTTAGATAATGAAATAATTCAAATTTCTTTAGAACTTAAAATTTAAATTTCAATAGCTTACACTTTATAATATCCTTTAGAAATAAAATATTAATCATAATTTTTCCATGATATGATATTGAAATCATATTAAAAAATCCATCAGTATAAAAAAATGTATAAGTATATGTGTCATATGTAAAAAATAAATTTGATGAAACTAAATTATAACCTAATTTATTTTGTAGTAAAAAACAAATAATATGCTAACAAGCTATTAGTACCAATAACAAAAAATACTTCATAAGAAATAGTATACGATAATACTTCACAATATTATATTATAGGTACATACCTTATGAATATTATATAATATTATAAAAATACAATAAGTATTTATCGAATAAATTACAATTAATAAACATAATATAAGAACCACAAAAATTACGCTAACCAGGTAAACTAGAAAAAAAAAATATATCTATCATTGTAAACTGTGTTACCTAAGTAAACAGAAAGATATGCTCAATTTTTAACTTTTTTAATGAGATTAAGTTTTGAATTTTAAATCGCTCGTTTTATTATTCCATTATGAATTATCTGACACTTAAAAAACAGGTTCCTATCTAATTTTTTTCATATATTATTATGGTCAAATAATAACCAAAACAGATAATAAATAAGGTATAAGTAATGTTTAATACAATATATCTAATAAAAATTAATAATTACCTATTAAAAACAATATAACTAAATGTATTAGTAACGAAGAAATTCTAGAAAAATTAATCAAATAATAAAAAAATGAAAACAGACATTGAATAAAAAATAAAATAATAGAATATAAAGCAAAAAATATTAACGTAAAAATAATATTTTTTACATAGATGCCTAAAAGCATTAATCCGATAAAATTAATAATTTAATTTTAAATTGTTAATAATAATAATAAAAAAAAATACTCTAGAAGGCACAGCTTAAAATAAAATGCAAAATTTTGATTTTTAATCAATATAAGTTTAAAACATTTTCAAGTTTTTTTTTTTTTAATAAAAATACGGTTTTATTTATTTTAAGTTATTAATTATTATGATCATATTATTATTGTGTCAATAGTGTTTATTGTATGTATTCTAATATTTTAGTTTTAAATTTTAATATTAATTTCCTAATTAATTACCAATGAACACGTTGTGTTCAAAGAATTACCCTACTTAATAATATGTACCTATTATAAAATAATAATTTTTTTCGTAATATATTATAAATTACCATGGTTTAAGATTGATATTTTCCACGATAGTGCTTCAACAGACGATGGACTTGTGCACGTCCAACACGTTGACTGAAAGCGACGACAGTAGCGGCAGTACAGCGCCTTGACAACGAGTATCGTATACACCCAATCGCGGTAAGCTGAAATATAGGTGCGCTTTCGGCCGTCGTCGTTTTCATGTTCTAGCATAGACAGTAAATGCATAATAATAACAATTTATTTATTTAACTATACGGGTAAATTAACAGGGCTTACGCAAATATGCGTAATTCTTAAATAAGAGAACTCCCTTTCCCCTCGTCATAATTTTAATCCAGATAAAGCGTAAGCATTTATGATATGAAATAATAAACATAATATATTGATCATGATGATACACCATTTACGATTATGGTGTAGCTGACTATTTAAGGTATCTACTATCTAGGTTTACGTATCAAAGACAGATATTGCATTTATTATACAGGCTCAATGTATCGATTTCATAACGGTATAATTTGTTTGGAATTTTTTTTTATAATGTTTTCAATATTGTACTGTACACTTAGGAACCTATCTATTATATATTCAACATGTACATGTTACATTTAAAGTGTTGAATCAGTTAGTTTATGAAATAATTACGTAATTTATAAAATAACTAAAGTTTGTAGGTAACGTATATAATTTATACTTTAACTACCTAGTTATTTATACATTCCCTGGCATCACTTCGTTAATGTGTCAAATTGTAAATAACAAAATAGCATGATAAATAAATATAGTTCCAATATTTTCAACAATTTAATATAACATATTAAATCAGATAAGATTGTCGTCCTTTTTGTTATTAGTTTCAATATTGTGATTATAAAAATAATTAAATGTTTTAAGGAGAGAAAAAAAGCTAAAGAAAATTTGGAAAAACAGGCAAAAAGAACGAAAGATTTATCAAATAATAAATTTAATTCCCGATGTTGATAGAGGAAGGGGTTAGTATCCTAGTTCAATTATTGCAGTTGTTTTAAAATTAATTGACTATGGGTTTTATCAACAGGGATGCAATGCCGGTAAGATAAATTTAAATAATACAAGTTATTTTTTATTTTGTATTTATTTGATATCTACCTACACAATATAATTACAGGAGTGTTAAAACAGTTATACTCTCGATCACAGTTCACAGTATGTTCAGAAAATTTGTTAGCTGTAGAAGCTGTTCCAAATGAAAGTGTTACATTAARATCTGCGGYAACTGCGCARTCACTGGGAACTGGTTAAGGTTTTTTTKAAATTGTAGGTACTTGTACCAAAAAATGTGACACAAAGCGATGTGTTTGTAAAAAAAATGAGGTATCGTGCAACTCTAAAATACGTCGTAATARCCTTACATGTACAAATAAATAAATAATATACCTAACTATAATTAAATCAGTAAAATAAAATATTTTAATATATATGATTAAAATTTTAATGTATTTTATACTTTAACGGATATCAAACTGAAATTGTATAGAATAACTATATATAACTATATTTATATTCTATGAAATAACTAGTTAAAGTACAGTTTTCGTGTATTATTTTATACTTTAACTAACATTCGTAGGTAATTCATGAACTACCTATAGTTATTTCATAAAATAACGGAATTCAACACTTTAGCTGTAACATATATTCAAATGAGCGACCACACGTGTAATTCAATAATAAAAAAAATAACACAACTTTTAGGTATTTTGTCTCCAAATGAGACACGTTTGGACACGAAACCATAGGTAATAAATTTAGGCAATATAGTTGTAGGTATAATATAATAAAAATATATAGATATTAAAATATGTGTAAATTTTTTAGGAACATATACTTATTACATTTTTTATGTAAATTACACACCTATACGTTTATAAGTTCAAATTAAAAAGTCATAAGTAATCCTTTTGATGGCGAGTACGAACTTTACTTCAAAAAACAACAAATATGCTACTATACTATACTTAATTTATTATAGTTAGTAGTATAACTATGTACACGTAATGCATGGTTGTGAAACGAGACTTACTGTACGATAGGTAATTATTATAGTGGACCGTGATAAAGTTTATAAAGTAGATACCACATTACAAATAATATGGAAAATCCGTAATTGTATAAAATTTTTGTTTTGAATTATATAATATATGTTATTTTATTGATAATTATACAAAATTGACAACGCAGTTTTTCACGTTTTGAATTATTATAAGTAGGTATTATAGTACAATATAACATGATTGTGTATACTTTGTACTTCTTTCGTTATACCTAATTCACAAATAGAGCAAAGGGCTCAATGGCTTGGCAAGATAGGCTCCTGCCAGGAAAAAAAGAGACACAAAAGCCAAAATAAAACATATTTATAAAGTATGTATGCGCAAAGTAGTTATACGAAATAGCAGAGATGGCGAACCTTTCTGTACCCACAAGTCAAATAAAAATGTTGATTCTGTTTTATTTTTCTCAGATTTTTCTTGTGTTTCAAGAAATTTGATGACCTTTTTTTTAACTTAAAAATGTCTACATCCGTGGCTTGAATGATAAAAAAACAAACCTAGCGTGTGTCACTTAAAGATCGTGTGAGTGTCACTCCGTGACACGCGTGACATAGGTTCGCCATCTCTGCTGTATAGTATAAATTATAAATATACTAAAATTTCAAACTATTCAAGATTGATAACCATTCAATAATACACTATATAGATATTAGATAATTATATTTAGTGTAAAAATATTACAAAGTAGCAAAGGTGGGCATTAACTTAACTAGTTAGTTTATTTTCTAATCAATTTATGAACTTGACTAATTTAATTTACAGTTGAAATAACTTAGCTTTTCACAGTTGATTAAAACAAAATCCATCAAGTTGAAAACATATTGAAATTTTTCGTTTATACGTAAATATTATTATATTAGTATAAAATAAAAATATCCAATACTATAATAACACAAACTAATGTATAAATTATATAGTTATATAGTTGTGTATAATATATACATGATAGTAATTAATATTATTCCGTTCTATACTTACAGACAATAGGTATTATGAATTTATATAACATTCACTTTTTATGTGATTTACATGCTAATTTAAAAAAAATAGATTAACTTTTTTTAAACTGAGTCGAGTTAATATTTTTTCCTATATTAACTTTTAACTTATTGATCTTGTATCTTCTTAACTTAACTTAACTCGAGTTAATTATTTTCATTAACTTGCCCACCTTTGCAAAGTAGCTTATATTTTGATATTTAATCATTTATAATTTAAAAGTGTAAAAAATGAAGTTCAAAAAGAAATTCTACGGTATTTGTTAATCATCATTGCCATTATGAAAATTCAATAAATATACTTACATTACCTAAAATAAGTTGTATTCTGAGTTTTAATAAAGATAATTACAAATAAAAATAAAAATATTTAGTGGGTATTTAAGAAGTCGCTAATGTAATTTGTTAGTTTTTTATTTTTTATCAATTCAATTTGAATTAACATTTAAACATATATAGTGGTATCTTAATGGCGTAGCTAAGGGGGGCTATTGGGGGCTATAGCTCCTGGCCATTGACAGTATTTTTTATATTGTTTTAAAATATTTAAATTTAAATATGGAAATTTTCTCACAAATTGTAATTATTTAATTAATATATTTGTTGTCATTTGTTGTACAATAGAATATTTGAGTTAAAAAAGTATTATTAAAAGTGTTTATTAATTTTTTTGTTGTTTAGTCCTCCGGCCTCCCAATACCTGGCTACGCCTCTGAAGTATCTTATTTGAAACCAAGTAACAAAGTTGTGTACTGCGAATATTAATAATATACGAGTTAATTCAATATATTTTCTTTATAAACAACATTTTTATTTAAAGGTAATTTAAATTTAATATAGAGATATATAATATTCAATATAAGTTATAATTGCATAGTGGATAAGGTAAAACCCCTGGTAAAACAAGTACATAGAAAAACAGGTAAATATATTATATATTATATATCGTGTACTTAACTGTTAAACTGTGTAAGTAATAAGTAGGTAATTGGTATACAATGCTGGCGTGCATAAGTTCTTAGTAGTAAATATGAATACATATTTATATTACCAGCTATATACTATATTACTGTATGCATTATGCAGTAGATGCAATGTTGGATTTAACAGTCATTATTTATTTAGAAAATTTCTACTAGGTACAGTTCAGAACACCGTTAAATAGATTTTTTTATAGAATAATATATTTAAGTTTTCATTTAAATAATATAATTCAACGCAAAAATCACTTGCATAAAATCAATTTTATTCACTAATAAAAATTATACTGAATATGAAAACGTGAAATCGAATCACATCACACATACTTATAACAATCAGACTTATCTATAAGCATCTACAATTGACACATTCTAAACCTGTGCTTATAGTTCATTTTTTATTTATTGCAAATTCATATGCAAAAATTGGTAGGTTATTGTTTGATATAATTTCTATGATACCTAATTAAAAATAAATTATCTATTATCGACATTTATCATTATGTTGTATTTATTCTTGGTATTCATAAGTTTACATCACAAATTAAAGTTAAACATTAACATTAGGTATCTAATTTATTTTATTTGTTTATTTTACTAAGATCAAATATTTTAATAGTGTGTCTCTATTTATAGTACAAAGGTTGAGAAACACTGCTGTAGTCTATATCTAATTATTATGTCATATATGTTTAGTTCTTCAAGTAGGTAGTGTATACGTTGGTTGTTCCTCATTACATATTATACGATGTTTTTGAGTTTAAAAATAGAAAATCTAATGAGAGAGAATTATGTAGGTAAGAAATAAACTAAATTCTAACTGGTGTATACCAGTTATGTTTACCATTATATTATTAATTTATTGAGCATCTGTATTAATATTAGATTCTGAGATCAAACTATATACAGAGTGTATCAGATAGAACTGACTGAAAAAAAAAAAATGATGCTAATTAAACGTACAACAAAAATTGTGAAAATTATATATTTAATAAATAATTTAAGAAGTATACTCATTTCAGGGAAATTTCCAAAAATAATATTTTGAAAGAAGTTATAACGCTCCAAATTAATTCATGCAAAAAAATATTGATATTTTAAAAAATTCTAAAAAATAAACTAACTGATTTAGATAAATATTTTTACCATCAAAATTTTTCTTTTAATTAAATTTACAAATTGGCTATTTTGAATTTTTCCAATAAAAATTTAATCAAATTTAAATCTTTTTATTTTTTCTATTAAAAAATAATTTTGTACTATTGTACGTGTAGCGCAAGTGTCTCTTAATAATAAATAAAAAAAATTTAAAAATATTAATAAGAACAAAAGTTATTCTAAAAGTCAGTTCTATCTGTTACACCCTGTATACCTACCGATGCCAAATATTTTTGTACTAACATCATCTTTTTGAATAGGTAGTAAAAAATAAAAATGCTTCAATCATTATCTTATTTTTAAGCCTTAATAAATAAAACCATAAGAAATTGTATCTAAGACTTTAAAATTTACCTAATACAAGAATATTCATAAGATTTTCTATCTATATAAAAAAAAGTTTACCAGGATGTCAAGCATACATTTTTTAAGACCATTAAAAGTTCAAATGTCTACGATATAAATTGTACGTTAACTCGTAAATATATGGTTATTATTATTTCTGCCCTAAAAATGTTTGAGATTTTGTTGTAATCTGTAGGTTAGATGATAAAATGTTCAAATACTTAGTATGTTGAAATTATGTTCACTGTTTGAGGCTAGGTACCTATTTATAAGCACGAGACATTTTCAATTTTTTCAATTTATGTGGAGTCTTGATCAAATAGTTTGAATATGGAATACAATATCCCACATAAGTTTTATTTATAGATGTATAAAAAAATATTAAAAATAGGTAGGTACATGTAAGCAGTTTTTTTATGCATGCATTGAGGTTCTAATTTGGACGGAATGACATATTAAATTATAAAAACAATAAAGAACGATGCTAATTATATTATTATTATTTACAAATATTAGGTATTCGTGTAAGCATAAAACTTTTACGTGTAATAGGTATTATAAATTTAACTATATGCAATTGTGTCATAGCGTAAAAATGGTTATTTTTCAAAATATGTAGATTAGGTAATTCAGGTAGGTAATTGTAAAATATTAGGTACCTAGGTACCTATTTAAACTACGAATTACCGATGCTTCAAAAAAAAAAAAAAAAAATTTAACTGTAAATAAGGTTATTATATTTTTTTTTTCTCAAAAATATGTTCGTCAATTTGCTAATTTTCAGGTATCACGCTCATATTATATGTACCTATCTATTAAGCTTGTAGGTATACACGACCAACGAAAAGACGCGTAGTCTTGGTATGATTATTATTTGTTTTTATAATTAAGTAGGTATGTAACTATATGAATTGTAAGTCTTATAAGCTACGTTAAGACGCCACAGGGGCAAGTTAATATTGTTGATAACTGTGCGCAGCGTTTAGCCTTTCGGCCATTCGCTTGAATTTCGTGTTTCGGTTTTGGTCGCTTGGAGGTAGTTTGCGTCATTTTTCTTCCACGCACAACGACATCGTGTACATAATGCGTTTTGATAGCGAGTCGTCGTGCAGCCGTATGATACGGAATGACCGGAGGAGAAAACACCAACCAGCCAATCAAAATCGCCCACATTACTTATGATTACAATATCTACCGGAGGTTGACACAACGCGTATATTATTTGAAAACTGGTCAGAGTTTAGTGAATCGATTTGTCCGCCGCGAAAAGTCAAAAGTGTTTTGTCGTCTGTTTGTGAAACGTCAAGTTGTTAAAATGAATTTGTGTATGATCAAATTTAAGTTGTTGATTCGTTAGGGAAAAAGTAAATTACCTGTTTGACGGTTTTTAGTTTCTAGTCACTGGTAAATCTTATTCGTCGTATTATTATTGGTTTTATTGTTGCACAAAAATTAATTGTATAAAATGATTTTTAATTACGTTCAATTCGTCGTTTACAATTTATTGTCGTTTACCATTTTGGTATATTGCCAGTAAGTATATTATATACCTATATTATATATATATATATATGTTTATAAAAAAAAAAACAAACTACTTTGTTTGGTTAGTATGGCGATAACGACATAACGCCTATGATGAGTAGGATGTGATTCTATAATTACTGTACATAAATATACAGAAGAAGGTATAAATAAGACACAAATTAAAGATCTAAATACTAGAGGTACTTGATGCTTTATTACATGTTGCCTTTATGATTATTATATAGCTATAGTACCTATGCTTTGTAAAAAAATAGATATTTATAACTTTGTATGCATACAATGATATAAATTCACCTGTCTTAATTAATCACTTGTATTCCAAACAAAAAAAAAATTGAGTTATCAAAAATTCGACTTATAGAAATTTGAGTTATCGAGGTTCCACTGTATATCCTGTAAATTGTAGAAACTATTTACTGTACACTTTTGATTGTCGATTGTCCATGGTCTTCCAGGTACCTAACTATAAAAGTTATGTGTAATGTGTACATACAAAAAATCTATACTATTCCACACTTTATTTTATAAAACTTAAAGAACTTTTTTAAGAACTTTTTTAGTCTCAAAATTTACTCCAGAAAGCTATATTGATAATTCTCAAAGCCTTGTACTACCCAAAGGTTTTGAAATCAAAAATTAATAAAAAGCATTTAATGTTTTTCCTCTCGACATGAATATTTGCTTATCTATGATTTTTACACCACCCTATTCAATGGATAATTGTAGTTTACAGGTTTACAGTAATATAAATAAACATTGTATAGCCGACTCACGGATAACTCAAAATTCTCGATATCTCGAATAAAAATGTTAAAATAATCTTGTTAACTCAAAAATTAATTAAACAAGATTTCAATATTTCGAATTTTGCTTATCCAAATTTAGAACTAAATATAATATATCTTTAGTAATATATGTATAAAACGATATATTGGACAGTGATAAAAAAGTTGAAGACCCGCAAATAGAACTGTACCATTACAAGTAAAAAAATGACACTTGCTTTAAAAGAATTATGTAAATATATTGAAATCAATGAAAGTATGGAAAATGTATTTAAATCTCTCAATAATCTAGAAAATAGAATAGAGAACAATGTTTTAAATAAAAATAAACAATATCCTTTAGACCAATTATTTATTATAATAATTTAAAAATAATAGGTATGTAGGTATGTATATTTTTTTTATTTCTTTAATGTAAACTAGGTAGGTACTAAATTAATTTAAACTTTTTTTAAAAAAAAATAAATACATTTTTTGTTAACTCAAAATTTTTAGTTAGTCTAATTATTTTTTTCCCCCATAAACTTCGAGTTTCCGATAGTACACTGTATAATAAAATTGTATAAAACATTAATAACTTGCAAATAAGATCATGTCCTACCTATATACTAGAAAATACTCACGTGTGTCATTATTGCTCCATTAATTGGTAGATGATGAAAGGTCATTTAATTATAAACAAATATTTTAAGTCACAACTATGTATATTTTGCTAAAGTATTTAAAATATGATTGTAAATTGTGTACAAAAATTAATTGTTAGAAACATACCTATTAATTTATTTTACGTGTAATACTCGTATTATTTTAACATTATAAAATTTATAACATTTTCAAGTGGTTTGTTTTATTAGTTACCTATACTACTTCAAAATCCAAACCCTGTTTATGAATATTTTTCCTGATTTTTTTATAGTAAATAACATTGTGATTTTTTGTTTTTTAAAATCTATGTAGTATGCAACATAATATTGAGATAATTAATTACCACTTTTAAATGTATGTTAAAACGATTCATGTGACTTAAATAACTAATTGATTGATTATTTTTTGTGTTACTGGAAATAAAGTACAGGTCATTAAAATGTAATCAAAAACCCTTACTAGTATAGCTTAGTAGCTTAGTCATAGTCTGAAATCTTTAAAATGTATGAATCAGAATGTAAAAAATATATGAATTAGATTAATCCAATTTTGAAAACATCATGGTTTTCTTTCTAATAAGATAAATAATTTCAACACATTTATTTGTATCTCTAGGTATTAGTCCTTATAAGGCAATAAAAAAAATTAAAATAATAATTTTAATTGTCTATTATTGGAAATAATAACTAATAAGTACTAGGCAATGATATGATTTCCTTCTAATATTAGGAATTGTCAATGTTTTTCTCGATGTTTTCTTAGAATGGTCAATATTCTTAGTAAAACATTTTGAGTGATTTACTTGACATGAGTTATGATAAAAAGAAAAAAACAAAATTACACTTTATTAACAAATATTGTGATTCAGATCTTTTACACATTTATATTGTAAGTTTTATTTGAAAATGCTTAACAATTTGGAATTATATCTACTCCAACTAAGTAAAACAACTTCTTATTCACAACAATATTAGTAAATTTATTTCAACTTTTTTAAATGTATTAAGTATTCCTTAATAAGTAGTAAACGCCTAATAATTAAAATATTGATTTTAAACATTATTTAGTGTTTTAATCATTTAAAATTTAAAAATATAGCTATATATTCAAATGTGTATTATTTTTATACATATATCTGTTGTCTCTAATTCCAAATTAATTGATATAATCAAAATAATGTTGCTGTTATTAAATATTTTATAAGAATACCTATGTATATGTTAAACATTCACTATACCTTCATATATTATTATGATTACAGTTCAAATGACTACTATGATATATTAAATGTACCACGTTCAGCCAAGCAGAATCATATAAAATCAGCGTTTAGGAAAATGGCTAAACAACTTCATCCAGATAAAAATCGAGATGATCCAGAAGCTGCAGAAAAATTTTCAAAGTTACGAAATGCCTATGAAGTATTATCTGATGAAAGAATGCGTAAAGACTACGATAGGTGTGGTGAAAAGTGTGTCAAAAAGGACAGCATGGCTGCTGGTCATGATCCGTTTGCCAGTTTCTTTGGAGACTTTGGTTTTCATTTTGATGAATCACCTGGACAAAAAGAAATTCCTAAAGGTGGAACTATAGTTCTTGACTTACATGTTTCTTTAGAAGAATTATACAATGGTAACTTTGTGCAGGTAAACATTTTAGTCATTTTCTTAATTTATAAATTATTATTTTTATTGACTTATCATAAATTGATGGTATTGTATAGGTAACAAGAAACAAACCTGTTATAAAACCAGCTCATGGTACAAGACAATGTAATTGTCGCCAAGAGATGATCACTAAACAATTAGGGCCTGGAAGGTTTCAAATGATGCAACAAAATGTTTGTGATGAATGTCCCAATGTAAAGTAAGTAAATTATAATTATATTTTAACAACTATTTAATAACTATTATAAATTTTCAACTCTTGATTTATATATTGTTACTACCTAGAAATGCTTTAATTGAACATTATATTTGAATATTTTTTTTTATAGAATGGTTACTGAAGAAAGTATGTTAGAAATAGAAATAGAACCTGGTATGAAAGATGGCCAAGAAACTAAGTTTACAGCAGAAGGAGAACCACATATTGATGGAGAACCAGGCGATCTTGTTTTTAAAATAAAAACAACACCTCATTCAGTTTTTGAAAGGAGAGGCGATGATTTATATACTAATTTAACTATTTCTTTACGGGTAATTAAAAATGGTATTAATTTATGTTTATAAAATTATTTAATGATTTTATTTTATATTATGGTATATAATTTATTATATCTAATTCTAATTTGTTGAATGTTAATGTTTGCGTATTATAATTTAATTATAAAAAAAAAATTGATAGTATTTTAATATAAACATATTTTTTTTTTAATTAAATTTTTCTGATTGAGTTTGAAGCTCTGTATATCGTTCAAAATATATTTCATTTTAGGTAAAAATATATGTAATGAATGTTTTAATCATATCTCAATTAAAGTAAACACATTGCTTTGGCAATTTTATTTTTCGTTACATAATAAATAAAATTAGTATTTAAGTTTTGAGAGTATGTGCCATTAATCAATTTCTAATTAATAATTTATTTATAGGACGCATTAATTGGCTTCCAAACAGAAATAACCCAATTGGATGGTCGAAAAATTCTTATTGAACGAAATACTGTCACATGGCCTGGAGCAAAAATTCGTAAAAAGGGTGAAGGTATGCCTAACTATGAAAACAATAACCAACATGGTTATCTCATCATCACTATTGACGTACAGTTTCCTAAAACTGACTTCTCTGAACAAGATAAAGAAGGTAACTTAAATATTTTTTTATAATTGAAATTGTATTGGTATTAATTATTAAACAACAATATCAGAAATAGCTTAATGCAAATAAATTAGTACTTAAAATTTACTCATTTTACATCTTATATTACATATTTGATGTAACCAAGTAATAAGAAGGCAACTTACAAAACCATCATCTGTAGAGTAGCGATAAAATATAATAGCTTGAATAAACAACTTGATGCTCTTAACTGACCTATCTATAAACGTTTAATGCAAAATTACAAAACCATTACTTACTTAGTTACACATTAATCTAATGTTTAAATACAATTGACTTGTAAAAACCAAACCAAAATTCATAGATTGAAGAGTTGTATTTGTATTGTATCTCGCATGTATTGTTTTCATCTTACAAACTTACAATATTCTGAAAATTTGTGTTCAGTATAACAAATATGTATTATTAGTTTTAATATTAGAATAAATCGATCTATTATCAAAGTTAAAGGTAACAACTAACAATACACAATTACTTCTACTAAGCACAAATTTGATTATATGTTATGTTTTTTTTTAAGATTTTAATTATTATTTAGGGCAAGATAAGTACCAATATTATTATGTTTAAAATTAAGTTGCAAATAAAAGTTAATTTTATCTATAGAAATTAAAATATTACAATTATGATTTAAAAATGTTATTAAGTTATTGCTACATTAGTGAAAGTATTTTAATAAATTACCAGCAAAATTATATCATATTATTTATTACATTTAATATTTGAAATGTTTATTTTTCAGATCTCAAAAGAATATTAGGTGAAAACTCGATCAATAAATTATACAATGGTCTAAATGGATACTGAGGAGAAGAATATCTTTCAAGTCATAAGTGCCACTAAAGATATTTTACTATTTATAAATCTGTGATGTTTATGATGTAGATTTATATTTAAATTATTTACTAAAATAAATGTGTGCTTATGAAATTATTTATAAAGTTAATTGTGAAATATGCATACTTAAACACCCATGGTGTGAACCAAATAACTGAATAATTAATAAGGGTCTTATATTTTTTTTTATTCACAATAAGCACTCTATAATTACTGCCCTTGAAATATGTATACATATGTAAGCTATTTTTTGTAGTATTAATATTTACAAAATACAGTTATTACTTATTATACATCAATTTGTGTGTTACCAGGTCTAAATACATTTTAAATATTCTATTGGTAAAGCCTGATTTTTTTTGATTTTTTAATTGAAAAATTATAAAAAGTATTAAATTAAAAGCTATCAAAGGCTCTAATAATTATTGATTTGAATATAAAATAGTATAAATTATTTTTGAGAGGCTTAATATTTGTTGTGTATGGTTTATACCTGTCTAATAATATTATGTATGTCATTATTATTTCTTATGATAAAATACATCCTGAAACTTGAGAGTTAAATCATTAATATTTTTAATCATATTAGAATGTAGCATATTTAACTCAATAATATCAAACTAAATGAAAGTAATCAAAATAACGAAATTGTTGATCATTAACTTATTTTATAGATAATTTGTATTTTGGAAATTTCAAATCAACTCTCATGTTATTATAAATAGATTTACTTGAGATAATTAATTACCTTACTTTTGAGGTTCTACTGTAATATGTTATTTTCTTTACCTCTAAAAACAACAAATATTATACACTATACAACTTATGACAGTTTCTAAGATCTGTGAATAGTCTTATGACATCTCTAGTGTCTTTTCTACGCCCAAAAGCTTAATTGCGAACTGTCAAACAAGATATTTTAACAGACCTTTTAATTGTTTTATCAAGAAAGTAATAACTATACGTGGAACTATGAAAAGTTTAAGTTACTCGGGCTCGGGATACTCCATGTGTAAATGTATGAGCAGAAACAACTAGAACTATATGCTTCCACCGTTAGTTATACAATGCAACATAGCATGAGTTCCGACCTGAGAAAATAAGACAGTAGATACATTAAATACAATTTAACAAGACTAACTTGATAAGTTCTCATTTTGATAAAATTTCTTAAAATTTTGATTGCTTAATGTTAAAATTAAAAAAAAAAAACAAGATATTATATTAATAATGATAAAAAAAAAAAATTATATTTAAATTATAATTTATTATAAAATAATCATGTAATGGTAATATGCAAAAATACACTTACATAACAGTTAACAATAATATTGTGCATAACTAACTGAATAAGGGTATAAAATATAAGTATGTCCATATATTAATATGGATATATAATATTATAAATATAATAATATATTTAATATAAATATTCATATTTATGATAATAAATAATTGCACATAATAGTTTATTTTTTTTATCAATTATCTATAATATGTTTGATAATAATTGTTATACAATGTTTATTTTGTCTTAATTTCTATTGCATGAGTCTATTAATTCAACTATGCAATGATCACAATATTATTTCGTTTTTATAACTTCTGGTTAAAGTCTTGTAAGGTAACACAATGCTGTTCAATAACACTACTTCTGATTCGACGTTGACTCCACAACCTATAATATAATGACAGTATTAATTATTTAGCAATGTAATGATTATTACACAAAAAAAACTAACCAAGAATAGTTATAGATGGATTAAGTCGACCATCCAAGGCATTAAATAAGGGCAGCTGAGGTGTCATTTTGGCATATGCCACATTAGGATTGGGATCTGAGCAAGCTGCGCTACCTTCTACACGGCACCAGGCGCCAACTTTAGCACGTCTACCAATAATACTATGCATCACCTATGTACATTAATTCATAAAATACTATTTTATTAATTGAAATTAATTTAACAAATTAAATATTTTTTTAATTTGACGTCCAACCAAAGCATTTCTAACTAAAAAAAAGTATATTTTTATAATTACATACAAATAAATTGAACATTTCCAACATTTTCTAAACATTAATAATTAACCTAATTACCAATTTAATCTGACAGGTGTTTTATTTACCTTTATGAGTATTACATTATTTTTGTTTTAGTTTGACAGATTAATTAGTTTAATAATCACATAAAAAAAAAAAAAGTTTTAAGTATAATAGATAAATTTATGCACTAAATATTTTTAAGTGCAATATCCAAAAAAATAACTGAATACAAAAAATATTCATATAAAACACTTAATTTTTAACTACCTATACATTAATCAAGTAATAGCAATATGTTGGTGTCAAATTAATTTCCATACTAAAATATTTTTCAACATTAATATGATGTTTGATTACCAGACTATGTTGACCAATGACAGCGTCTTGTAGCACAATAGACTCTTTAATGCGTACACCTTGATCAATGTACGCTCCTTCGCCTACACTTACATTTGGACCCAACTATTTATAACAAAAAATTTAATGTTAATAAAGGTACTATAAAATAAAAACTATTGACTACTGCTACTATAGGTACTAAACTTTTTGATTAATTAATAATATTTTGTAAGATATAGTAAAATAAGATAAACACAAAATAAAGTGTAACTAACTAATGCAGTCGGGTGCACTTGGGCTGATGGATGCACGTACACATTCCCAATTGTTGAATATCCTTTAGGATCTGCAGTTGCTAATCGACATTTTACTGGTGAAGGCAAATCAATTACTGACTCATGTTGTTGTTGTAGTAGCCGTTGTCGTTGTTGGCGCAGAGCTAAGTAATGACGATTTGCATAGATTGCTGCACCAGCCGTTTTCAGTTGAGACCACCAATTACGTGTGGTTGCTGCTAGTGCCACTCCGCCACATTTAGAACCTTTCTTTATTCTACCACTGCCATCACCACCACTACTCATACTACTACAACTACTTCCAGATTCTCCTGCGAGCCTACGTAGCACATCTTGCTCCATCCACATGACCATGGCACCAGCAACTCGTTCTTCGACAGGTTTTTGTTGCAGCTGTTGGTTAATATTATTTTTATTATTGCTATAAACAGAATAAAATTTATTAGTAAATAAAAAACTTAAAAATTCTTATCGTGTTCATCTATTACCTAGTAGTATACCTGGAAATATTTTGTTGATTACCATTTCCATTACTGTTCAAAATTTCTAAATGAATATCTGCTATAGTATCAAATAGTCGTGGAGAACATAAATAAACACCGCAATTTACTGTGTTTGAAACGAATGTAGATGGCTTTTCAACATAATGTTGTATAATATTTGTTTCTTTGTCAACAACCATGCAACCTATACATACATAATTGATTAACATGACATTAATAACAACTAATAATTATTATTTTGGTTATTAAATTATCTAATCACATTGATATTAATAATCAGGATTTGAAGTTCTAGCAAATGCATATTTTTCTTGGTTTGTCCTAGAACATGCAAAGTAAGATACAAATATATTTCAAACTTCTCTGATATTATATACAAAATTGTATTTAAATATTTTTTGCATATGTGTGGCTCTTATTGCTATTTTTTTAAATTACAGTTTTTAGCGCTATTTTTGGGTATATTTTCACATAAATACATAGTGTAGGAAATAATCATATTTTTTTTGAAAATAATAATTTACTTGGTTAGGAAATAAATAGATCTCAGCAAATAATATTTCATGTTTTTGTTGCTGTACAACTAATCAACAGTATGATGTATTAATAGTTCATAATTCAACCAGTCCAGACAATTTCTGACGTCTATAAGCCCAAACACTTTATGAAATTTTAAAATAAAATTTAACTTTTTTCTAATAAATTTATTATTTTTTTTAATTAAATGCATATTTTTTATTTTTAGTGCATATTTAAGAGCTAAAATGTAACATTTTTAGGGTTAGAACCTACAAGTCTTGTTAATAATATATTATATAACATACCATAGTGGACGGATTGTTGGCGAGTTGTTTCAGTAGCCATGACGGTAATTAGCACTGGTTGTTTTTGTTGATGCTGTGACTGATGACTATTATTATTGAAATGCATATCAAGCATCTCATCTAATGGAAAGTCAGCACAAACATCACCGTTCATCACGAAAAATGCTTGCACTTGCTCACCTTCACTGTTGTCTAGTGGAGCAAGGATCGTGTCACGGAAATGATATAAGCCACCAGCTGTACCTAAAGCATCAGGCTCACGAAGATACCTATAAACAGCACGATTGTTTGAGAATTAATACAAAACGAAAAACATAAGAAATACAATAAGATAATATGTTTATGCATCAAAGTATTAGTTAACAAAACAGCACCTGATTCGCAGTGATGGATAACTCTGAGTAGCTGTGAGTAAGAATTCTGCAAGTTCATCATCCCCGTAGTATCCCAACAAAAGCACCTCAGCGACACAATATTTGCCGACATTGCTATTACTGTTATCTTCAGAAATTGAACTCCGTTTTTGGCCCAAACGGTAACACGCGTCTATGTGGTGCTGAACAACAGGTAGGCCAGCCACGGGGAACAGCGGTTTGGGTACGTCCAACGAGAGGGGCCGGAATCGGGTGCCTGTAAAAATTCAGAGATCCAATGACAAAAACACGATGAATGCATTTTGGTAGAGAATGAAAACGTTGAAACTTACCCTTGGACGGGCCGCCGATTAATATGACAGCTTTCAACATGATCGTTCGTGCCCAATTGTTAATTTTCAACGACGACTCCAAACAGAGTTAATTTATCGTGACAAGGGGTTACTCTCGAGTACAGCAGTTGGTTCTACACACGCGCGGGACGTGGTGCCATGCCACGAATACAATGTTCTGAGATACCACTGTCGAAACTGTTGTTGTTACTTTTATACGATTACTGTTGAAACAATTACTATCGGAGACGCGGAAACTGCTAGAAAATAAAAGCGATTGTACATTATTAGAGGACGCGGAATAGACGAATAACGCGACAACTTACGGTGCGCTGTCATTAGTTGCGCATAGCAGTAAGCAGATCGACAAACTCGACAGTCAGCGGCGAAAAATAAACAATACTCGTGAACAGTATTAAAACAGTATTCTCGGCCCGTGTCAGTGGCGAGTCGACTTTATCGTTATGATTAAGATTATTATCAGTAAACGTTGTAAACAACGGTATCACAATAATTATTACGTGTGGAGTTGTTATCAATGAGTCGCTGTGATAAAACTATATTATATTAATATCTATTATTTTATATAGATAAGCAAGAAGATCATATTTTGTAATTTGTTATAAGTCTAGGGCAGA